>JAHBBA010000063.1:0-83642 GCA_018806925.1 Skeletonema costatum | reverse complement strand
GAACAAAGGTAAGATGGGTCAAAAATAAACATAATTCTAATACGATTGGGGGTTATCAACCCTCGCCGTGAACGGATACCAATGTCAGATCAGAAATCCTCGCTTTGCCAGTCCGGGTTGTAGGCTACGTCGACATCTTGGCCACACTCGAAGAAGCTCCTTTTTGCAAAGAAGGGCTAAGAGGGGCGAGATCCTCTCCGCTGGAGGTAGAGGGAGACAGGTGCCAAACTCCTGCTCCCTAGAGTCTTTCGCCAGCCGCGTCGCGCAAAGGTCGATGGATTTCTTCACTATTCAAAGGCGTGACGTGTCACAACGTAAACCCCCTCTCGGTGCCCAAAAAGTCCAGGAAATGCAATGCATGCATCCCAGCCACGGACACATGAAACAAGCATATTTGTTGAGTGTAAACACAGCTGAATCTGCTTGGGTGTGTTGGTGTTCCAATGGATGTCTCGAAGGATATTGTCCATTGGGGATTGCCTCCAAGTTCAATGTGTCTTGGAGGGTCATGGATGAAAGTAATAAGGAAGTAATATGAAATGATTGGAGAAGTATGAAGATCCTCGTTGCGTGGAACAAGGATTGCATGAGATGAAGATAATTACAACGCTACGATGATGGAAGTAGCTTGATGATGATGATAAGACTTCGATTGAGATCGCTTGGTGAAAGCGCCAAATTATAACGCTACGATGATGGAAGTAACTTGATGATGATGATAAGACTTCGATTGAGATCGCTTGGTGAAATCGCCCTCAGAGCGATGATGATAAGGAAGAGCGAAGTTTGAGACGGATTGATGATGATGATCATGAGTCTCCGATGAAGAACGCTTGGTGAAAGTGTGACGCCTCGGAGCGGCGGCGATGAGGAGGAGCGAAGCTTGAGAGAGACCTAGCGGTGCCAAGTAGCCTACTTGGTTGGTGGCTGTAGCGGTGGCGGACATATTCATCAACAGAGGTGACAGCTTGGCCCCACACTAAAAAAAACACCTCCTCATCAATGGAATGAAACGACTCCGTAGGATAAGACTTCGGCAGAATCGGCCAGCTCCTGTGTTCTCCAAGCAAACTAGAAGAGATAGAAGATCTCGTGAGACCCCCTCCCGGTGCCCAAAAGAAAGAAGACAAGCCAAGGCGAAGGTGAGTCACCAACATCCAAACCATCCCCAATGTTGCCAAGTGTCTAACCAAATCATGGTTGGTGTGAACCATGGAGAATCATGAAGAAGCTCCAACAATGTGAAAAGTCGCAGCCCGTATCAACTAAAGCCTTGTCGAAGGAAGTACTCTCATTCCAACCCCACAGGAATTTGTATCAATCCACAGAAAATATTGCCCACTATCCAAACATGCTCCACGAGTCCTCTCAACCAAAGAGGACGAGGAGCGATCTGGCTCTCACCACTAGCCGAAGTGTCATCCAAGTCCAATCGCTGGCATGAGGCGTAGACAAGACACTATCAATCGAACTCTACGGTCGAGTTCATTGATCGAGGTCGACTTCAGGGGTAACACCCTAGCGACGACAGAAAACAGTCCAGATTGATCCACATTCAAAATCAAGTGGCATCCGTCCCAGCTACCAAAGTTTTGGGTGTGATAAGAATAGAGTACCATACCCACACGGCAGCACTCCGAAACTAAGGAGTGGCGCCCCAGACTAACAAACACCTCTCCGACTTCTGAAGCCTCTATCAACTGAAGCCTCGTCAAATGAAGTTACTCTAGTACCAACGCCACAGAAATCTGTTTTAATCCACGGAACAAAATGCCCAGTATCCAATAGAAGATGATCAATGATCAACAATGCTCCACGAGTCATCTCAACCGACAGAAGACGAGGAGCAAGCTCCACCGGCTCACCCCAAATTTACACTCAAGTCCAAAACACTGGCATAAGATGTAGATAAGATCGATCAAGCAAACTCTATGCTCCAGTTCTATTGATTGGAGAAGCCAACTTCACGGGCAACATGCCACCGACCACAGAAAACAACACAGATTGTTTCAGATGCCAAACCACGTGGCATCCGTCCGAAGGCAGAACTATACCAAAGCTCGGGTGTGATTAAACCAACACAAAGCACTCCAAAACCGAGGAAGTTACCACAAGTGAACGCCATCATGGTGTAAGGCATATCACAAATCAAGTCCATGCGAATAGTGGAAGCGATGACCGATGACTCCTCCAACGACCTAGGTTATCGACGGTGATGAGTGCTGAAATGACCCGAAGCATCGACTGTGAGTATCATTCTATAAACGATGTCCTGGTCTAAGTTGGATAGAAGCACTCGTGCTAGATCTAGGCCTCATTCATTCCTGCTGGATTGGATCGATGAAGGCGAGGTGCGTAGCCACGAAGGCAGTGCCATGTATCCACCTAACACAGCTATCCCAATTTTCCTTCATCTCCTCTCTCCTCAATCGATAAATCCAAAAAAGAAGATCCAGTAAACTAATATAGAGATGGAACATCTGTCGAAACCCCCTCCCGGCGCCCCAAGAAAATCGAACCATCCACCAAGAATAATACTCTCCCCCGTCGTGGCAATTAATTGCCGAATAGATTCCATGGTGATGGGAAGAAACAATTCCCCCACTTATTCCACGTCGCCCTCCTACATATTAAATATAATAGGAGAGGAGGAGGAGCATCAATAATAATAACTCTGACTTTGACTTTCCAAAGATAGTAGCATATATTGGGAAGTTCATCCCGCTACTCCCTGAACCCCACCCCCCACGGTACCCCCGCAGGGAGAGTAAAAAAGGGGAGGGCGATGTCGTAAATGAAAATGACGATAGGCCAGCAAAAGAATACAACCGACGGCACACCACGAGGCATCATTTGGGAGGGGCCTGAAGGGCAATAAATGTGCAAATCCCGAGGCAAGGGACTCGGGTGGCGGGCGGAGGATTGGAGATGGCGCTGGCGCGGTAGCACTCAAGGCATAGAAACTATTTAATGCGAGAGTGTTGCAAGGGGAAAGTTGTACGCTCTTTCCCACTGGCACACAGACAATACGCAACCGTTCTTCCAATGCTGTTGCTGCAGGTTCGTCGACATCGATCTTGGAAAGTGACCTAATTCACTTCCTCAGTTGTGGTGCGTGGATCCTTATTCCCGGTGATCAGCATTCTGATTCCCGGTAATCACGGGCTCCTATTCCTTCCACTACCTGCAGCAACTAGCTCTCCGTTCAGACTGGCATCTCTCCTCCTCAAGACCATTTTAGCAGAAGCACACGTAGGCGGCTCACGTCATCGAAGAAGGGTTTTTTTCATTTTTTGTTCTGCTGCAACGTGAACATACTACAAGTAGCAGTTGTCGCTGTATTGTGCATCATTAATTCAACCATGAAATTTGAATGGTCGTCTCTAGGAGGGAAGTGCCCTTCTTGAATCCCCTACAATGTGTATAATTATGAGAAGCACCGCGCTTGTGGCGGCGGTATTATCTACTCTGCCTCTGTTAGAGCTCATCCCTGGAAGTCATGCAGCACCAACTATGTTGTCTGACGGCGACAACAATCATCTGCGCGGGCGTCCGGTCAGTGTCTCCTACTCCTTGATTGGAAGGACAACAGCACAAGATGACAACTCTATGCCATCAAGCTCCTTTGGAAGAATTCTTCAGACCGAATTGAACACTAGCGAAGAACAGCAGCGCATCAAGATCTGACACACACTATCCACTATTTCTCGCCAACAAAGATCGTACTGGTCGCAAGTTGGCCGGTGATGCACATGATATGGTAGTTGAAGTGACCTATGAACATATCTACGCAATTCTTGTGTTTCTCATTGCCGCAACTGCTCTTGGGATTTTTACTTCCAAGCTAGGAATGGTGAGTGCTACTTTCTATCTGATTTATGTTATGTCGCTTGATGCAACTTCCATATTTACATACCTGCCATTCTATCTTTAAATATAGCCTGCACTTGTCGGAGAAATCATCACAGGATTCTTGCTAGGACCGCCTCTTGCCCATTTTGTACCATATCCCAAGGCATTAGTCCTTGTAGGAGAAATTGGGCTAATACTTTTGATTCTCGAGGCTGGCGTTGAGCTCGACGTGGCACAGCTGCGTGAAACTGGTACCAAGGCATTCAACATTGGCCTCACTGGGACGATTCTGCCATTAGTGGTGGGCATGGGACTTGTGATGGCTAGTGATACAAATATTGGCATCAAAAGCGCGTTGGCCGTCGGAGCATCATTCAGTCCTACGAGCTTGGGCGTGGCTGCGAGTGCACTGAAGCAAGGCAAAATGTTGGATACACCCGTTGGGCAACTGATTGTTTCAGCATGCGTGGTGGATGATATTTTGGGACTTATTCTCTTGTCACTTTTCCAAGTGTTGGTGGAGGAGAATCCACCCATTATTGCGTACTTTATTCCAATCATCTCAAG
The DNA here is from genome assembly GCA_018806925.1 of Skeletonema costatum. Taxonomy (NCBI): domain Eukaryota; phylum Bacillariophyta; class Thalassiosirophyceae; order Thalassiosirales; family Thalassiosiraceae; genus Skeletonema; species Skeletonema costatum. The sequence continues at coordinate 79,223 of JAHBBA010000063.1, read as the reverse complement.
CATTGGTTTCTTGTTGGTTCTTGGTGGATCAGCGGTTACATGGTTACCTAAATTTATTCAAAACAAGATCTTGAACAAGGTTCCTGAACAACATCGTGAACTGACCATGTTCTCCATCATGACGGCTATGCTGTTGGCATACCTCCCTTTGCTGAACTATACCAAGTCTAGTTATTTGACAGGTGCCTTTCTAGCAGGTGTCCACGTTCAGTCAGATTGAGTCTGCTCACCACTCCTTTATGAAGAAGACTCATCAACTCATGACGTGGTTGCTACGAGTATTCTTTGCGGCGTCGATTGGTTTCCAGGTACCAGTGAAGTTGTTCAGTGACCCATACGTGATATGCTGGGGCTTCATTCTTTATGCTTGTGTGCTAGCAAAGTTTCCCCTGATGTTTTACGTGCCACAGTTTGAAGATGTGAAGGAAGGAGCATCATACAACCCGTTTCTACGTGATAGACTCATTACTGGTCTAGCCATGACCTGCCGAGGCGAGTTCTCGTTCATTATTGCTGCCTTTGCGTTGGGGAAAGGGCTCATTAGTGTACAGATTTACGCAGCTATTGTTTGGGCAGTGTTTCTATCATGTACCACGTCACCATTCATTCTCCTGAGCCTGATCAAGTACTTCAACAAGCAACAGCTCGAGTATCTCAAAGCGACAAATCCATCGAAGCAGATTACGGGATCTATCGGTATGACGCCTTTGTACCTTCATATCAAGTGCACTGCGCCCGCATCGTGGGGACAACAAGAAGTCTTTCGCCGAATTTTGAATGGTATGAACTTGGAAGTAATTGATCGTCGCACGAACCGTCATGGCAGGACCTTATCAGCCGAGGTCCAGACGGACTTGTATGTCAAAGACGATACAATGAACATCAAGTTTCAGAAGATAGCTGCTCAGAGACGTATCAAGAATGCTTTGAAAGCAGCAATGGATTTCACAATGGAAGAGTTGCACACATTTTCCGATGCCATTGAGGAGCTTCAGAAGCTAGTGCATGATGATTCCGATACTTTTTTCATGCAGTTTGATAATGATGATAATCGTGTGGTGAGTCTCAGAGAATTGAAGATGGGCCTCGAGGATAAGTTGGCGCCTCAATCTAAGTCATAAGCAAGCAAGGAAGATAATGGACCTGTTCGATGATTCTAAGGACGGTTCACTACAGGAAGATGAAATGGTATCGTTAGCTCAATTCAAACATCGGTTGCGGATCCTCACGACAAAGAAAAAGAAAAGGTCTTCGATGGTTGGGTTGGCTGAATTCAGGGAACGATTGCAGAGCTTCATGGATGATACTGATACTGACACTGACACACAGGAATCATCCGATGTATCAACTAAGTCGTCTGAGAAACCCTCCTTGCTGACGAGATTATCAACCGAAGAACTTAAACATGTGTCGCTCCGTAGCCTTGATAAGGAAGCGCAAACTGCTCTTGAAGAAGTAGCAAAAGAGCAAGATGAGATTATTAACAGAGGAACAGTGATCGAAGAATCCTTGGAGAGAGCTCTTGGTGAAGCGTCCAAAGTCGTTGTGGATATTTGGTAAGTGAAGCTGGAGAGAGATCATGAATACCTATTTCAGCGTATATGTGATCAACCTTTAATCGTACTTCTACGCGTCTATGAGATCAATTGTAACTAATTTTATCTCTTTTATCTTTATTACATTTATCACACAGGAATCCTTGGCCATGGACGGAATTGTTTGACAAAATTGCTAGTCACTATGAACTTGAGACTGTGGAACATTTCGTGGCGGTATTTGCTGGCATCGACACTGATGGAGGAGGAACTCTTTGCAAGGATGAAATTTATGAAGCCTTGTTACAAGCAGGTATCGACATATCAGAGGAGGGAGTTGCTACGCTTTTCAATATGATTGACGAGGATGGCAGTGGTGACATCGATAAAGAAGAGTGGAAGAAACACCGTTGACTTTTACCTGGAGCTCAAGGAAGAAGCGAAGGAAATGGCTAGGACGGAGGAGGATCATACCAAAGCTCATGAGAGGCTTCGTGCACAGAAAATTGCTCAATTAGGCGCTCACAAGTCACACCGCTGGAACCTGGAAGCCAATCGACATCGAGAAGAACACTCGGAGGAGCAGCCACCTCATGAGTTGATGAGTCTTCTTGATGAAGGCGAGGTGAGTAGATCCAATCTGACTGAAGGTGGCACCTTCAAACCGCAAAAATGAATGGAAGGAAAAAACTCAAGTCCAATGTATAGTCCTGTAGATAGTAACCACTCAAATTGATCTACTTAACACGTGATCATGGTTTCTAACATACAACGAAGTGTAAGCTTGTCGTAGTAGAAAGGCAATGACGGAGCCGTCAGAGCCTCAGAAACGCCGTCGTACCATCACTGCAGTTTGGGCAGATGAAGTTGATGACGGGTATCATGCTGTTTCTGTCGAAAAATCACGCAAGCAAAGTCAGGCTTGCATCAGCATCAGTGTCTCCTCAATGACCATGCAGAGCGAGGGGAAATCAATCTTGTTCTTAGTTGTCTGTGTGGGAAGCGTACCTATCACTAATAATCCTCTCTCTCACGCCCTCCCGATGTAGATACTCTAAACTGCGACATAAGCATTTGAAGCAAGCCCTCGTTAGCATATTTCCTCACTGCAAGGTTGTAAAGAAGCAAGAATAACGAGAAGAGCGGAGGAAAGGCATCCGCGGAAAAGGTTCCGCTGCGCAAGAAAGACAGGGGGGCGTTTGGGTATTTTGGGTTTGTTTTTTACCCATTGAAAGATGTACCCATACTATGGCACTCAATGTAAAAACCATGATAAAACGCTGCGATAAAAACCATTATGGCCCCAGCGGCATGTTCATGTTCTAACTATCAATAGAGAGGGAATACTGTCATACATTATAGGTTATCAATAGTAATCATGGTGAAGCAACGATGGAGTTGATTCGAAAAAAGAGGCATCCGCTGGCACGGTAGCTGAGAACGGAGACACCGCAGCAAAAAATGAAGCTGAAGCAATGAAAGAGCAATCTTCTAGCATGACAGATGAAAACGGTGGCACCGATTCAAAAGATGCAGCCATGAAAGAACAATCTACTGAAGGAGTTAATGTTGCTTCGAATATCAAGACTGAAAGTGCACCAAGCGCTTCATCAGATGCAAACACCACCAGCAATACCGACGCAAAACAACCACAGCAACAAATAATGAACCCAGCAATAAGCCAGCAGTACACACTCTTCCAGGAAGCATAGCCCAAATACCCCGAGTAACCATCCCAAAGGGTCAATCCTCCCACACAGAGCCATGCCCCCTCATAGGCCCAGGCTGGCTCCAACAAGCCGTACACCGCACCACACCCTCCGGAGGCACCTACAAAAATGATCGTATCTTCATCAGTCCAGAAGGAAGACGATTCAAAAGTTATACCGATGTGTTGCGCTATTTATCCTCTCGTGGATTGGCAATTGATACTACTACTACTACCAAGAATGTCAAAAATAATGGTGGTGGGAGTAATGTCAATCCATCGCCTCGACCACCATTAGCGACGTCTGGACCGGGGACGGGGAAGGGAATTGATATGCATCCGTTTCAACGGGGGAGTGTGATTGAAGTGTTGTATGTGAAGCGTACAAAGGTGTTTAAGGATTTGAATGATTCAATTATCATTAATGGTGATGATGATGGCATCAAACGACGTCATTTTTGGTGGGAGGATGAGGAGAGTTTGAGTGATTGGTTCAATAGTGACGATGATGAGGAGGACGAAGATGATGATGCCAATGGCAAATCATCATCAGCAGGCAATAACAAAGACAACAAGAACAAAGCCAACACCAATAACGTATGGCTATGCGACATTATCGATCGAGCACCCACTCTACCCGAACCTAGACAATCAGCACCCCCAACAACAATGGAAATACTACATCCATTACCGTGACTTCAACCGTCGTATGGATGAATGGATTCCCATGGAACGAGTCGTTTCACCACCCTCTGTGGGGAATGCCAAGGTTCGAGCATTAAAGAAGAAAAGGGAGGAAGAGGAGAAGGAACGGATACGTGCCGAGATGATGAGAGAACGGTTGGATAGGGAGAGGGAGGAGAGGAGGATGAGACGATTGTTTTCCGAGGGTGGGGAAGGTTCTACTGGTGGTGGTGGGAATATGAGTGATGTTAGTACGGGAAGAAGAGAGAGCAGTTTACGGAGTAGTCGTAGTTCATCGGTGGGTGAAGCAATGAATACTTTGGATGGTGTCAATAGTGCTGGTGTAGGCTCGGGATTGCTTGTCGGAGGTGGAGGCGGGGATAATCGGAAGCGACATCGGCGTTCCACCTCTGCTGCAATGGTCAATGATGCGTCTACTGTTGATAATGATGCATCTCGACTAACAAGGAGACGACGAGGTGCCGCTGATGGTGATGCAAGTAACGAGGCTGGTCTTTCTAGTGGTACATCCGCTGTTACTGCTGGCACTAGTAAAGCTACGTCATCGAGTGGCGCTTCCGCCGTGGTAGTTGCCGAAGAACACACTGCCGTGGATGTAGTTACAACGTTGACAGCACAAGTGCTAGATGAGCACGAGGGTATGGATGAGGCCGCACTAAAAGAGCACGAGGAAGTTACCAAGGTGAAAAATGTTGCAATGCTCGAGCTAGGCCAGTATCAAATGGACACGTGGTACTTCTCTCCTCTTCCCAAGGAAATGTTCCGAGATGGAGGTTTGATTGATGTTCTTTACGTGGACGAATTCTCATTGAATTTCTTTACTCGAAAGTCGGAACTGCTGAGATTTCAAGCGAAGGAGCTACCGAAGAATCGTCGTCATCCTCCCGGGAATGAGATTTATCGATGTGGAAATTTGAGTATGTTTGAAGTGGATGGGTTTGAAGAGAGGCAGTACTGTCAGAATTTGTGCTATATTGCAAAATTGTTTTTGGATCACAAGACATTGTACTTTGATGTTGATCCGTTCTTGTTCTATGTCCTTTGCGAGGTGGATGAAAGAGGGTATCATCCGGTTGGATACTACAGTAAAGAGAAATACTCTGACGTTGGCTACAATCTTGGTAAGGAAGGTCTCAAAGTTTTACAAGAGTGTCTTTTATCACTGCAACGCATTACCCCTAACACTGTCTTTCCTCTACAGCATGTATTCTTACCTTTCCATCGCATCAACGCAAAGGATATGGGCGATTCCTCATTGCATTCTCCTACGAACTCAGTAAGAAGGAAGAAAAGGTTGGATCTCCTGAAAAGCCAATGTCAGATCTCGGGCAACAAGCCTACATACCGTATTGGACATCAACAATCGTTGATTTCCTATTGAATGAATCAAACGAGAGTAAAAGTATGAGCATCATGGACATAGCAAAGAAGACTTCCATCATGGCCGAAGATATCATCTACGCCCTGAATACATTGGGCATACTCAAATTTGTGAATGGAGTGTACTTCATTTCAGCCGAGAGGAAACTTTTGGTGGACCTTGCCAAGAAGCATCCTGTCAAGGAACCTCGAGTGGATCCCAGCAAACTCCATTGGACGCCGTATCTGACAGATGTGAAACGAGACAAGTTTAGTTTAAGTAGCAAAAAGCCTTCCCTGCAACAAGATTGACCTTGATGTATCGTACTGCCTATAAATGAACTCGTGGCAGGTGTTTCAATTTGTTAGCAACTCCAGAACTACAATTATGTTGAAATATGCAATAGTCAAATAACGGATGGTCCAAGTGTATCGATAGCTCCATAGCATTCATATTCATAAAGCATAACCAGATATTCCTACATCCAGGATCCTCCAGGCGAATGACAGCGGAAATCCGCCTATAGTTCCTTCCACGAGCAAGTCTTCTGTACTATCTCACAGTCCTATCATCCAGGCCAGGTCTTCGGCGTGTGTTGTGGGCAAGACGATGGTGTCTTGTCAGTCACTCTACCATAGAGGCCTCCACCAAAAGCACTGTGCGCACAGGAAAACACACATCTTCCTGCTTTGCCCGACGACTTTGTGTTTTCCCGCCATCAATGTGGATCGTCTCGAAAACAAAACTGACCAAAAATGAACAGCTTTTTCATAAATCAAGAGGTGTATTCATGCACCTAATCTAATGATCGCAATGAAATAAAGGAACCATAATTCACCATGCCACTCCACGAATACGAAGAGAAGAAACGTCGTCAAAATATCGACACCCTAAACGCATCCGGAGCATGTCACATTTGCGGCTCCACAGCACGCAACACAAGAGGATTTTCCCATTGTCTCGACGACGATAATTCTGAACAACAACCTCGTTATCACTACAATGAAATGGGCACCTCCCTCATCCCCGCCCCACAAACCGCCCCCATGCGAAGCTGTGCCTGCTTCAATCAATCTAAATCTGATCCCGATTACTGGCCCTACTCATTACGTGTCTGTGAGATGTGCATCGCAGACGATTGCACCACTGGCCGTGTTCGCAATTGTGGAATGTGCGGTGCCGTGGCCTGTGACGCTGATTGTGGTGTAGAAATGGCCGAGTGTACGGATAATGAAGGGTGGAATAATATGGGGTGTTTGGAGTGTCGAAGGAAGGAGTGCTTTTCGGAGATTGATGTTTTCAAGACTGCGACGAAAGGTCCGGATGGGAGGGATGTGCCCAAGATGACGAGGGTTTGTGTCAAGTGTTTGGAACAGTGCACTCCTTGGGTTAGATACGATTTTACCTGTCGTTTGTTCAAGTGCAATACTCGATTGGTCCCCAGTGATGTTATGGAGCGTAAACGCTTCCGAACATTTGGTTCCTCGCCGTTGAACTTGCTCCCCGAGGATGGATTGGCGGCGATTGTGGACTTTTTGCCAAATAATGATTTGAAGTCACTGTACTTGACCAATAGTGCCATGTGTACTGTTTCGGAACGTGTGGCACAGACACGAGTGGAGGAGTTTCATCATGAATTCCCAACAGGACCTTTGGTGGTTGGTACTAGGAAGAGTCCATTTGGTGGTCACGAAAGACGATGGATTCGATGCGAGGGCACAAACGATTTTAATATTCGTGCCCCGGAGGATGGACAGGTTTGGGTTGGTATTTTGCATTACTTGGAATATATTGCAAAGGAGGCGTTTTACCTTGGTTTTCAGACTGATGGAGAGAATGGGGATGAGGATGCTGTTTGTCGATTCATGAAGAGGGAAGACAAGTTTCAGTTCTCTCAGGTCTACATTAAGGATGGACCTAACTCAAATTCACCGATCGTTCCACGCCCAGAACATTTCAATTCCAGTGCTGATGGAGTTTCGATCTGTTCGTCGTTTATTCTTATAACGGATGCGTCAGTGAAAGTTCCATTGCGGTTGCCTCAAGTGAAGATATGGTTTCTGGAAGAAATCGCTTCATCTGTCGTCTCTTTTGCCCTGGATCGGGGACAAAGAATTCCAACCGTGATAGTCTTGGATCATACGGCATCCTCTGCAAGAGTACGAGTGAAGCGGGCACGGAGAGTATTACATGGGCAAAGAAGCTTGATATCATGGAAGGCTTGCAAAGGGAGGATTCTGTTTTCGGTCTTGATTATAACACCGAGACTCGTGAGCTGATTTGTTCACAGTTCTAGGATGAACAGATTCCACTCTAATGAATACACACTCCCGGAGATGGAAGGTGATATCGTCTTTGGGATTGAATTTACTGCCAAGGCTGCAGGCATCAAAGGCTCTCTCATGAGTGCGCGTAGATGCGATGAAGATGAGTGGACACAGTTCCTCACGTACACAACAAAAATGGGGAACCCGCCCCCAGCCGGTGGACCAGCCGACCTCCTTCAAGGTGGGTTGGATATGCTTGGGTTGGTTCGTCAACGTCGTCGCGAACAGGATGGGGAAGATAATCGCGATGAGAGGATCAGGGCTCGTTGGATGATGCTGATGAAGCCATTAACATTGGAGTCATGCGTGTGAGAAATAATCATGTTGCGCTTAGGATGGGGATTCGAGCTGAACTGGCACCGGTGATGGCACCGCTGCCAGACGCAGGTGATAACCCTTAAAACAGCATCGGCGTACCATTGTCGCGTATAAAGAAACATACCATTAGGACTATAAAATAAGGGACATAGAAGAGTAAACTGTCGATATCAATACTTAGATTAGCTTTACCTACTTGCTGCGAAGAATCTCTCTATTATGCCTTTTAAGTGCCAACTTCTTCTTTACCTTCTGTCACACGAAGTCAATAACCCCACTAATTCGTACCCTATCATCATTCATGAAGACACATTATGATTGGTTGGACTCAAAGTCCTTTGGAAGCCAGTCCATCATTTGGTTAATAGCCTGGTTGAAAGCATTCTTCTCCACAATACGACGCTCATCACCCCTCCATGCCTCATTCTGATCCCAAGTGAACCAAGTTACAGCATGGAATCTATCCCCCTGGAACACATCACGTCCATGAAGTGCTCGGTAGTTATCCACAAGTAGCACATCACCAGGTTCCATCGAAAGTGCCGTAATATGCTTCTCACTTGCTCTCTTAATTTCTTCACAATCCTCCAAATCCAAAGGAACCATCGTATCGGCATAAAACACCTCGGTCATACCCACCTCGGGCACACCACATGGTCGTCGATCTCTCAACTTTCGTGCATGGTTGTGAGTATTACTAAACCACACTGGTAATCCGGTAACAGGGTGACGATTGATGGGTGACTCGGCAGTTTCCACAGCCTGAAGACGTCCGGGCTTACCATCACTTTCATAAATCATTTCCAAATCCATGTCAAACTTGGGAGCGACTGCTACATCGACCAATCCCTTGATACCCTCCTTCACCACTCCTGGCAATGCTGGAGGAATATCCAAGTTGGAAACTGAAATACGGATTTTGCGATTGTACAACTTTTCAAGTGTTTCGGGTTTCAATTCGGCAAGGATGGCAGCTCCGTCGGCAACGAGGAAGCGTCCACCGCCTTCGGTGGCACGTTGGAAGCAGACGAATGCGGCATAGGCTGCGGTAACGTTTTGGCGGTGGATTCGTTGTGGAGTCCGATGTAGTGTTGACGGAGGGGATGGTTTGTTGACCTGTTTGTGTGTTAGATTGGATGTGAGAGGCAGAAAGAAGGAATATGGAAGTGTTGAGCAAATTGCACTTGATGAAATGCACATCGACAAAAACGCAATTCAAACTATCACTATCACATTCCAACAAAACTCTTCAACTAGAAACACTCACCTCCTCATAAAGAGCATCACGCTCACTAGCAAACTTCCTCAACCCACTCGAATGCAAAGGATCCAAACAAGGATCCAATCCAAGCGCTTCATGCATCTCCCTATTCCCAGCCACACTCTTCATTAAATCAAATCCACGGAACCAAATAGCACCATACTTTAATAAATCCGCACGAATCTGCTCCTTATTCTCCGAAAAGAAAGCAGCACCCTTGGCATTATCTTCGGCACTAGCCGTCATTTCAAGTGGGCAATGTGGTTGTTCCGAGCAGATTTTTTGTGCTTCGGCAATATCAATATTTTCGGAATCCCATCTTGTCAAGGGGCATTCCCACATGCCGGATAGATCGGGTTTGGCCATGTCACTTGCGATGAATTCTTCGGGGGCGAGGCCGGTGCGGTCTTCCCAGTCGGGGACGTAGCCTGCGTCGGGGGCGGTGCGTTCGGGTGGTTGCATTGTGGATGATAATTTGGTGGAGATGACATTGCTGCTTCGTGTAGGTGCGAATGCGGTGGATTGATTGGCTGCTAGTGCAGCGAAAAGGGCGGCTGCTGCGATCTTCATGATTGTTGTTTTTGTTATTTGTACTTTAATTGTTGTTGCGTAGTGCAGATTGTTATGTTTTCGTTCAATGATATGGTTGTTGTCTGTTAGCAGCAAAGCGGATTATGTGTCAGAAAATCATGGAGAGAAGAGTGGAAGCAGAGGCCTTCAAGTTGAAGAGGATCGCTATACGCGATGCCATAAAATCGTCTGTGCGCCTTGCTTTGTCCATCCACAACAATCTCGTTGGTACGCACGGAGTTGACTTGGGTTGAGAAGTAGAAGTAGACTGCTTCACACTAGCACAGCAATAACCATGGTGAAACTATCCTCAGCAGGACTAGCGGCAGCTGTGATGCTGCCCACCTGCGCAGCATTTGCACCTGCCTCTTCCTATCTTACAAACACTGGCATGAAATCCTTGGTAGCAACAAATATGATTCCAGCAGAGCTCGTCACAGAAGTCCCAGCTGCCCTCCTCTCCGCAGCCGATGTCGCCACCACTGCTGCCGCAGCATCATCGACCAATCTACTCTCCTTCTCCGATCAAGGCCAAAACCTCGCCGGAATCTTCTTCCAAGCCTCCCTATTACCTTATCTAGGATTCCTCTACTTCCTATCATTTCGTGGAAATCGTACACCCAATCTTGGTAACTTCGGTTGGCAATATTTGTTATTGTTTGTTTTGGGAACGATTCCGAGTGGGATTATTACCAAGAGTGTGTATGGACTGAGTTTGGCGAATGTTGATTGGTTGCATGGTGGGGCGGAGGCGCTTTTGACCATGACGAATGTGTTGATTGTGAGTGTTTATGTGTATGTTGTAGTAGTTTGCAATGATTTGATGTTTTGTCTGGTGTGTGTATGTTATATTATCACTAAAATTCTCATGCATATGATGTGCACAATCACAGGTGCTTGGATTTCGTGAGGCAATGACCAACCCTTCCTACAATGAAAATGGATCAAAATACGGCAATACTCCCAAATTTGTCGCTGGAGGCATAGCATTGGCATTTGCTGCAACATGTGCGTTAGGTACCAAACTAGGCTTTGAGGGACACTCTGCATTCTTATATGGAATTGGAAATCTACCAGTTGATACTGTAACGAGCCTACCATTCGTCATGCATTCCGAACCAGAAAATGCTCTTTCAATTCCTACTTGGGCCATTCACTGTTCTTCCGTGATTGAGTTTCTCTTTGCAATGGATATTATTTGGAAATTTTCGGAAACGACTGGCAATGAAAAGTGGAAGGGACTTACTTGGGGTATGCTTCCTCTTCATGCATCTGGAATTTGTGCGTGCACGTACCACTTTTTCTACAATCCTTCATCGTTACAATTTTTGGTGGAGTTACAGGCATTCTTTACGTTGTTGGGAAATCTTACTGTGGCTATTGCTGCGTACCGAATTGCCGATAGTAATGGGTGGAATTTGCGTGAATTGAACCCTTTCCCAAAGTCGGAGGTTAGCCCAGAGGGAATTGCAATTGATGAAGCTGCGGCTCTTCCTTACAATGTGATGGAGACATCTGAGTCTGAGTTGGTTTTGGCTGGAAAATTGGCTGCTCTGACTATTGGGTCGTCTTACATTATCAAATATGGTGAACTTGCTTTCGATTTGCCATTCTCAGAGAATGGAGTTGCTGCTGGTGCGATGGTCTTCGGAATTCCTGCAATCACTGCATTCCTCTATTACAACCGTGGCAAGGAAGAAACTGGCGAGGGATTTTCACTTCCCAGCTTTGGAGGTAAAGATGGTGAAGGGCTTAGTATGGCTGATGTGAAGAAGTTTGGAGTATCTGGTACTCTAGCATACGTTTTGACAGAATTGGCATTCTGGGCTGTGGCTTTCCCCGTTGCGTCAACGGCACTCTACCAAACTACAGGACATTGGCCCGATGTCTTCAACGATAACAGTGATCGTGCTGCAGTATTGGCATTCATCTTTACTGGAGCCAACATTGCAAGATTGTTGGTGCCTTTGAGACTTGGTGCTGCGCTAGCACTTGCTCCTTGGGTAGACGAGAACATTATAAATAGGGGCGGTGCATCAGAGGAATAGATATAAATAAATGCGCTAATGTACAACGAAAAGGTATGATCTTAATTTAGATGAAGAAAGCAGCTTCTTTGTTTGAATTGAATCTAGATAACTGGGTAAGCCACAACTTCCTCTCAATGCGGTCAACTGTGTCTTGCACCCTTTGGAACTCTCTTGCTTGAACTTCGAACCCCAAGTGCTTGAATCTTGCCGCAACATGGTGAGCAATATCAGTGCTACGAAAGCCGTTGACCAGGGAAAGGTGGATGGCAGTTTTGCATTCATTAGATTGTCTCTTTCCTTTCCCTGCCGTCCACTTGTCCGAGACCTTCACGAGGTACGCGATATTAGATAGCTGCCTCGAAGAATTACTGACATCTTTCAGAGGCCCACTTCCAATGCGTGGAAGAAGAGAACCCTGACCTCCTTGCTTGACAGCTAGTGCTCCATCACGGGCAGGAGTGCCAACGTATGCAAGCGTCGGCATTGATGTGTGTTTGTTTGTTCGTCTAACCGATATTATGGTGTTTCATAGATGCTATCACGATTCAGCACTAAAAAATCTCATCGCCAATTCAAATTGGTGTGCGACTCGATACAGAGCAATGTCTTCCACATAGGTACACATTCAACTAACCAAGTGCTCCAAGTGTCCGTAGTATAAATGCTTTACTGCATCAATAAACATCGTGTCGCCGTTTGCTTCAGTTAGGTGTTTAATCTTTTGCAGCTCTGGATACAAGCAACATTTCGCGTGAGCAAATGGTAAGAATTACGAATCAATATGCTGAGGCAAGCTCAACAAACTTACCTGCATAGCTATAGTTCAAATCACCATCAAACACATTTGCCTGTTTCATTGTCGTGGGGGACCAGCCGGTAATCTTGTGAATGATATCAGTAAATCTATCATAGTCACTGAGCAGCAACACATCAAAGTGTCTTTGCAAGAGTTCAACAGCTCTTCTCACTTTTTCTTCTTTGGTTGCATTGTATTCGTTCCTTGGGCCCATATTATACAGCAAATAATCAAGTTGAGTGACAAACGCTCCTCTCTCGAAAATTCCTCTTTGATTGTAGTTTTCAGGCTCCATATGACTCATGAACTCGTCTAAAGTCAGATTTGGCTTGATCATCCCCTTCGTTTGAGAGATGGTATGCCCAATAGCATCTCGGAGCATTGTTGTAACTACAAATGCACATCCTTGACTCTCCACCTCTTCTCGCCATTGGTACAGATACGCTTCACTTGCATTTGGAAAGTAGCTGTAGCCGTGAGCGTGCACAGCTCTCCATTCATTGGGACCGATCTTCTTTGTTTGATTGTTCATTCCATCTATAAATTTTCGTTCTCTTCCATCGTGGCGCCCCCATGATGTCCAATACGATGCATGTGGTCCATTGTGCTTTACTTGCTTGCCCAGCCAGTGATTCATTGACGCGCCTCCCGTGCATGCAATATGATAGAAGAAGATTATGCCGCATTTATATGGCAATTTTGACTCGTTCTATTGAGCGCATGTTGGACAGTAATGGTGGGATTTTTGGTTTCGTTAGCTATTTCCAGCGCCAGTTCAACTATCGGCTCATTGCTTGGCCATACAAAATTCTTTGAGGAATTCTGCTGATGAATTACCTGCCTCTCCTTCCAAGCTGTATTTATCCGACAGATGAAACGCAACATAGATGCGGGCGGCGGTGAATGATAGCGCCAGAAGGAGCAATGCAGAGAACCAGGTAACAACTTTACATCGCGGCAATCGACGAGGCATTTTTGTGTTGCTTCTTCAGTGACCACCACTTAGGAATATTTGTCAGCTAAGATGGAAGATGCTAATCGAGGAAGATGTTTCGTTGCTGAGATATTATGTACCAAGTTCCATTTTGTTCGCATAAGGCAATTAATAGGCAACATATTAGCTGAGAATAGCTAGCTGGCATCGGTGAAGAGTGAAGAGAAAAGAGAAGCGGCCGCCGGCCAACAAGAGCGAGGGTGGACCAAAGAAGTGCTAGTTTACATCTACTTTAAGTTCTTCTAGCAATCACAGCAAGTAATCTAAATATCCAGGAGTGTAGAGATGTCGTACTGCATCAATAAACGCCACATCTCCGTTTGCTTCAGTTAGATCCTTGATCTTTTGCAGCTCTAAAAGTACAAATCAAATGAAAAATAGATCAATGAAAATGGTAAGAAGCGAGTCAATCTTGAGTCTAAGACTTCAGAAACCTTTTACTTACCTGCATAACTATAATTCAAATCACCACCAAACACATTCGCCGGTTTAATCTTCAAAGGTGTCCATCCAGTAATCTTGTGAATGATATCTGCAAACCTGTCGTAGTCACTGAGCAGCAACACATCAAAGTGTCTTTGCAAGAGTTCAACAGCTCTTCTCACTTTTTCCTCTCTGGTTACATTGTATTCGTTCCTTGGACCCATGTTGTACAGCAAATAGTCAAGTTGAGTGACAAAGACTCCTTTCTGGTTGTAATTTTCGGGCTCCAAATGACTCATGAACTCGTCTAAAGTCAGATTTGGCTTGATCATTCCCTTCGTTTGAGAGATGGTATGCCCAATAGCATCTCGTAGCATCGTTGTGACAACAAATGCACATCCCTGACTCTCCACCTCTTCTCGCCATTGGTACAGATACGCTTCACTTGCATTTGGAAAGTAGCTCATTCCATGAGCATGGACGAATCTCCATTCATTGGGCCCAATGTTTTGAGTCCGGTTATTAGACATAATATTGATAAAGTTTGCTTCCATCTTTTCTTTTCGACCCCATTTTGTCCAATACGATGTCTCTGGTCCATTGCGCTTGACTTGCTGGCCAAACCAGTGATTGATAGACGAACCACCCGTACAGGCAATATGATAGAAGAAGATGACTCCACACTTGTATGGCAAGTTAGACTCGTCAACGGAACGTAGATTGGACAGCAGCGGTTTTAACTTTGGCTTGTGTGGCCACTTGCTGCTTGAGTTTATTTATAGGAGTACGCTCCTTCCTTGGCCATACAAATTCGGTGTAAAAGTCTTTCGACGTTGTCTCCACATTATCTGTTGTGTATGATTTAGATGATAGGTGTAGTCCAACGTAGATACGAAAACATGTGAATGATAGGAGAGTCCACATCGCGAATGATGGGTATTTTCGTTTTGTGTTCCTAGGCATGATTGTTCTTGATTTTGGGTAATGATACTTCGTACATATATGTATGTCAGAAGAAGTTGCAAATGATGTCGTGCCGATCTACAGCGACTCTATTTTCAGCCTTTATCGCCGCTCTTTATGCTGAAAAAGCCTTTTGGTTTGATTAATGGATCGTGGCCACCCTTACATTGTAGTGCTGAAGCAACATCACTATCACTACAATACATATCAATGCTACTTTTTTACCACATCATCAACAAGCGTTCAATTTCAATCCAACGCATAACGTTCGTGCGTTGGGTCTAAACGGTTGTCGTTACGACATTTGCTTTCACGTTTCTTCTAATCACCTCCACGCGGCTTTGTTGAAGTTAGTGCGTGCCGATCGAGAAGTCCTCGAGGATGATGCACTTCAAACTTCCGACAATACTCTGCCGGCTGTCGTTAGTACCATAGAGTTGGATTGGACGACTCGCAATCAAGGGGATACTTCTCGTTTTTGTTGTCATTAGAGCAGCATTACGGTGCACTTATTATCGTCAATATCAAAGTTCGATTTTGAAATACTAGAATCTTAAACATCACACATCTTGTGCAACAATGGATTCCAACTGCAGACAAGCGTTCTTAGCGCTATCAATTGGTCTACTAAGTGTAGGCGGTGTCAACTCGTTCCAGGCACCAGTTGCTGGATCGAGGGTAGTGACTGCGGCACCTTCAATAACTCAATTATTTAGTACACTCGACAAGAAGGAGGTAGTAGAAACAAAAAAACAACAATCATCAACTTCAACTACGACGCCCCTAGTCGATGTCTCCTCCTCCCGTGTTGACGTTGATGTCAATGTCCTCGATATGGCCTCCTACGAGAGTGATCTGCTCTCAACATGGGATGAAGATCCATCGCTGCAAAAGGGGTTTGACTGGGAGATTGAAAAGCTCCGTCGGTACTTTGCCGGACTGCGTCAAACACCAGACGGGCGATGGGTGCGCAAGTCGACACTGTTTGAGTTTCTTGTGACAAACTCTCCAAGTAAAGTAGTTGGGGTAGGTCCGGATGGGGAACGGTATGAAAGCCCTCCGAAACCAGTCAATATATTCGATGTGGCAGTGTTAGTCGGTAAGAATACACTCACTTGGTTGGGATTTGGACCGAATTTGGGTATGGCCGCGGTACCCGATGCAGTCATTCAAAAGTATGAGGGTAGCTTCTTCACCTTTATCAAGGGAGCATTGGGGGGTGATTTGCAAACTTTGGCGGGTGGTCCTTTGTTCTTATTGCTTGCCAAGTATTATACGGATCATGGACCCATTTTCAACTTGAGTTTTGGACCCAAAGAGCTTTTTGGTGATTTCGGATCCTGTTATGGCGAGGCATATTTTGAGGGATAGTTCACCGGAGCAGTATTGTAAGGGAATGCTTGCGGAGATTTTGGAACCGATCATGGGTGATGGATTGATTCCTGCAGATCCAAAGATTTGGAAGGTAAGTCTATGCATTTGATGGGTAGAAACGCTTCGAAAGTGTGTTGCATCTTTTACTCATTTATGATTGTTGTCCTGTGATAGGTTCGTCGAAGAGCTGTCGTACCTGGTTTCCACAAAAAGTGGCTGAACAGCATGATTGGTCTGTTCGGAGACTGTGGTGATCGTCTTGTTGACGATCTAGAAAAGCGTTCTAATTCAGATAAGCCTGTTATTGATATGGAAGAACGATTCTGTTCCGTCACACTCGATATCATCGGTAAGGCAGTATTCAACTATGATTTTGGATCAGTGACAAAGGAATCGCCTATTGTAAAGGCAGTATACAGAGTTTTACGTGAGGCAGAGCACAGATCATCTTCGTTCATCCCCTACTGGAACTTGCCTTATGCTGAGAAATGGATGGGAGGACAGGTTGAATTCCGCAAAGATATGGGAATGCTTGACGATATCTTGGCAAAACTGATCAATCGTGCTGTTGAGACTAGGCAAGAAGCTACTGTCGAAGAGTTGGAAGAGAGAGAAACAAGCGATGATCCGAGTCTCTTAAGGTTCCTAGTTGATATGAGGGGAGAAGATTTAACGAGTAAAGTGTTGAGAGATGATTTGATGACAATGCTTATTGCAGGACATGAAACAACAGCGGTGAGTATCTTGAAACATGTTTGGCTGCTTGTGTTTAGAAAGTTGTAAATCAGTGCTGATGTTGTCTTTACTATCTCTCCTTCGATCCGTAATACAGGCAATGCTGACGTGGACAATGTTTGGGCTAGTAAGCAACGATCCTGGCATGATGAAGGAAATCCAGGCAGAAGTTCGAACTGTCATGGGCAATAAGTCTCGACCAGATTACGATGATGTTGTGGCGATGAAAAAGTTGAGGTATGCTTTGATTGAAGCACTTCGATTATATCCCGAGCCACCCGTGTTGATTCGCAGGGCAAGGCAAGAGGACACTCTTCCACCAGGTGGTACGGGTCTTTCTGGAGGTGTCAAAGTATTGCGTGGAACAGATATCTTTATTTCTACTTGGAACCTTCACCGCGCTCCAGAATACTGGGAGAATGCAGACAAATATGACCCTACTCGATGGGAGCGTCCGTTCAAAAACCCAGGTGTTAAGGGTTGGAATGGATATGATCCGGAAAAACAATCATCTCAATCACTTTATCCTAACGAGATAACGTCAGACTATGCTTTCCTTCCTTTTGGTGCTGGGAAGAGAAAATGTATCGGGGATCAGTTTGCTATGCTCGAGGCTTCGGTTACACTATCGATGATTATGAATAAATTTGACTTCACGTTGGTCGGTACCCCTGAAGATGTCGGCATGAAGACCGGAGCAACTATTCATACCATGAATGGGCTCAACATGATGGTCAGCCCTCGATCAGAGACAAACCCGATTCCAGAGACAAATGAGTGGTGGACGAAACAACATCTAATGAGAGGTTTGAGTTCTACTGGAAGACCATACACTTCCGATGAAGATGCCGCGTGGACGACATCCGCTAATGGCATGAGACCGTGAAGATAGAGGTAGTGAGATAATGTGTAATACAACTAGGCTAGCTGTCTTGGTACCATACATAAGCGCCATTCTATTTAGACGATCTGTAGCATGGGTAAGTGAAAGTATTAATTGCGACTCTGCCTGCTTTGACACGCATCTCTTCTGTTGTGTGGGCAGAGATGCGTGTCTTTTACCATCAAAAGCACAAAATGCAGACGATGAAAATGAAAATAGAGAATCAATAGCGCCGTGACGATATTATACAGCCACACGCCGCCATATCATGAAGAAAGAAGCCGCAGCCTTCATCACACGGCTGCCAGTAAGGCGATTTTCATCAGTGGTTACATCTGCTGCTCTCTTGCCAAGTGGAAACTTCGATAACTTCGTCGACCATAGTTCGTCGATATTAGCTTCGTCAACACCGAGTGCAGATGTAGTGGGAGACGCTTTAAGCACAGAAGATATCGTCGTGGGCACGATCCTTGCATTCATTCTTGCATTCTCATATTCTTATCTCAATGGGCAATCTTCGAGTACATCATTTGTTTCATGGGGCAATCAGATTCAGAAAGAAGATGAATCATTAGAGGCAGAGACAACAGACGACGATGAGAGAGTCTTTGATGCAAATAATTGGAAGGATATCAGTCGAGAAGAAAATTACGTGTTATACAATACAAGAGTCAAGTCTTCATTGCAAAAGTTAAATACCAAACAGCCAAATTCAAATAATGCCAACGTGGACAAGACGGAAAACAAGTTGGTGCTTGTTGCATTACTTGCTTTATTTGTTCCCATCTTTTCAGTGGAATTCTTCTTTGCCCTGTCACGGCAGTTTCTATGTGAGGTAGGGGATCCATCGGATCGGATTGATTTTGTGCAGAAGCTGTGTTCTCCTGTGCTATGAGTATATTATTGTGGAGTTCTACAACTCACTACAATACAATTCTACCAAGTGAGATGTACAATGCAAGCGATGAAAACAAAAGAGTGCATGTTGGGAACGAAAGGATATTGTTAGTATGTCTTTAACTCAACAATTTGCAGCGCAAAGTCTCCGACATCAAAGTTGTTATTTAGCTTCCCATCATACTCAAACTTTGAGTAAGCAAACTGCAAACCCACGACTTCATTTACGTTGAAAGACGCCCCTGATACAGTTTTAGCAAATACTGTTGGTACCTGACTAGAAAAGGGAATGCGAACTGACCCATTTGCCTTTGCATCAAATGACGTAGTCCAACAAATACCATTAAACTCTGTAGAATCTCTCACAACAAATTTGAATCTCTTTCCATTTCCTCTTCGGAATCGTATCTCTATTCCTTTACATTGACTCATATCTAATGACAATGATCCACCTTGGAAAGGCGTGCTTCTTACACCAACGAATCCACCATTATTAGCGTCGGTAACTTTTCCAGACCATGTTCCTGTGTTGTTATCAATATTTGAATTCGACGCACCGCCCATAACCACGTCGTCTAATGGTGCAAAATTGAAGAAGTTATTGGGATTTCCTGCCTCCCAGATTGTTTCGCCTGTTTGAAAAGAGAGTTTAGTTTGGTAAGTGTAGTCTTTTTGGTCAACAAGAGTAATGATAAACAAACAAAAACTCACCTACACCAACCTTTCTTTTTACTGGATTCTTCGCAGCAAAGGGTAATGGCGGAAGTGTGACGAACTTCGAGCTTTGGCTAATGAAGCGGAATAGCTCCCACGGCTTACGCTCATCGGCAGCTGCAAGGCTGGTGCTACTCTGATGATGGGAAACGCTTTCCTTCTCTCCTGCTGATGTGGTTTGAAGGAGTCGTCTTTGACACATGTCTTGTGCTGATGTAAGGATGATGATGCCGATTTCCAACTCTGCTCATGTTCTGCTGAGCAGAAAATGGCGTGAGGAGTGCCTCTGACGAGTCAAAGAGGCACAGGAGGAGGGCAAGGAGGCAACTGATACTGCGAAAGGTCGCCATGGTTCAATACTCAATGAGCTCCATCGAGCATCGAGAACAATGCGAGCTGTGGGTAACATTTCATGTACTAATTCCTACATACAAAGAGATCCCGCCACGAAAAATGTGCGAACATCATGCAAACTCTCTGTGCAAAATGCGTGTGGAAAGTGTCTTGGTTTGTGCACTCAAGATGGTTGCATCTTGTAGAATAGAAAAGTAGCAGTGCGAAAACAATGAACGACATTGCAAGAGAAATAGTGGAGTTATCCAGGCAGCCAAATAGACCGTCTCAGTTTGCTCTGGTGGTGAGCGCAAGTGAAAGATTTGATTTTCGCAATGAACAGCTTGATCATTCAGATGCAATGATAGTGCATGCACCGATAGAGCAGGGACAGTCGGTATTCCACATTATCAGCTACGAACCGTATTATTCACTCACATACAATGCACATAGCAATCTTGATGGGGCTGCTGCGTGTGTGTACGGGTTCTTGACGAAAAACAGTGGAGACTACATCAGGCTAGTTGGTTATTCTGAAAATGTTGATGATTTATTGAGACATCCTGCAATATCAGAATGGAATATAAGTATGAGTCGGAGTCGGAGTGGGGATCCAGAAGCGATGATGAAGAGATTGCAGATGCTAAAGCAAATCCTAAAGACGTTGCTTGTCATGTAGATTGCGAATAGATTGGTTGATATGGGACGGACAATAAAAATGACAACTAAATTGTAGCCTGTAGCTTTTGTTATTAATTTATTTATTTCAAGCAATCCTAGTTGTGGAAAACAAATCATCAGCGCAACGACTCAATATATAAGAGTCTATCAAGTCTTATTTCATACATAGCAGTAGCAGAGTCATGGATGGGCATGTAATATAGAAACGAGAAGACCCGCTGCCTCGTCGATTCTTGAATCATACCCATCATTAACTTCGAATGATTCTACCTGTGTAGGCGGTGGAACCTCACAAGTAATCGACGCTGGAATTGGCGGCGTAAATAGTGGAGAAGGATCTCTTAGGAGCAGGTGCATTGTAGATTTCAGACACACTGATGCCAAGTCCATCCACTTCAATAGAGCAGGCCACCTCATTCTTTCTACCACGCCTTCCTTCCGGAGTCTTAGATGCTTCACTTGCTTCTACTCTCCTTAAATTCAAGACGCTTGAAATAGAATCTGATCCACTATTTACAAGTTCTGGATTCGCCCAAAGCGCTGTCGATTTAGATCCTGACGTAGCATGTGATCTAACGTGGACGAAGCCATAGTAGTTCAGTTGCCTGCGGAATGTCTTGAAGTTACGAGTATTATTGAAATACTTTGGGAGAAGCTCGTTGGTAAACTTATCCATTGAGTAGAGTACCAGCACCCCGCGCCTCCACTCTACAACTCCCTTGCTTCGTTCTTGAGTGAGCATCGTGTGAAGTCGGCGGACAAATTTAGTCAGACGAGGAGGATCATGAAACTTGATGAAGTAGGTTGAATTGGTACATTTTTCTGTCGAGATATGCAATATAGAAGTTTAGATGCATGATGGTGAGAACTCTCAATGACGACTTGATAATGATGACACATCATTCCAATGATTGCTTACCAAGTTTAGCCTTCTCCTCATATATGCTGCTCAATGATCCTGTCGGCGAAACGAAGTGAACATCATTCATCGTCGTTGATCTTTTATGTCAAGTGCCTTTATGTGGATGTAGTGTTCGCTGTAGCGAGCTGTTGATAATATAATTGTTCCTCTTCTTCACATCACGGCTGCAGCGATGCCCTGTGCCATGTCGGGTTGATTGGTGTCACCTGCACTCACTTATGCTGATGTCTCAACAGATGTTATTGCTTCTCATCACTTTGGTGATTTTTTCGTATCTTTGGTGTCACCAGATTGGCGGGAAGTGGTGCGCTGCAAATCGTTCCGTGACAAGAAGAGCATCTATCATGGACCATCATCGCCCGCCCTGCAATCACGTCAGTGGGCAAGCATCATACTTACGAGAGATCTATGCTGTGCATTGCATTGCTGTGTTTGTCACTAGGCAGCATTACGAGGCGACAACTGGTCGGCTATTCTTCAGCTGCAGTTTCTTATCTTCCCATGATGGAGAATGTGAAAACGAAGGCGTCCGTCTACATTGCCACAACAGTTGATGGGTATATCGCAGATAGTGATGGGTCCGTCGAGTTCCTTAATCAGTACCAATCATCTGCATCGGAAGCAGATGGTGACATGGGATTCGCTGACTTTCTAAATTCAATCGACCTTTTGATTATGGGCCGTAAAACGTTTGATCAAGTCATCTCGTTCGGAGACGATCTGTGGCCATATGGTGATAGGCAAGTCTGGATATGGAGTAGAAATCCATCTGTGGTCAAAATTCCACAGATAAGATCGAGCAATGCAGTTGCAGTGTCGGCAGCACCGAATGAACTTATGAGAATTGCACAACAAAAAGGATATCGGCACGTCTATGTTGATGGAGGAACAACCATACAACAATTTCTACAGCAGGATTGTATCGATGATTTAGTTTTGACGAGAGTCCCTTTACTGCTAGGAGAGGGCATACCTTTGTTCTTGAAGACGGCACGGCTGTCACTGGAACATGTATCAACTAAATCCTACTCCAATGGCTTGGTTCAAAGTCATTATCTTGTGAAGCATTAAATAGACTGTTGTATATTAGGTTCAGGTCAGACATTGACAGTTGCATGCAGCACGAGTCTAGCACAAGTGGTTGTCATAATCATAACATTTGGGTCCATAAAATTGAATAATATTATAACGAGGGTTATTTTTTCATACAGGCACTTTACATTGGTTTGCTTGTCGACATCGTCATACAGAAATATTTCTCACATTCACATACGCTTTATTGTTTTCATATTGTAAGGGCTGTCAGCATTCATCCCAAAGCTGAAGGATTTCATCATCTAGCATGTCAACCATTTCAAATGGAACTTCATCTCCCTTGAAATCTACAAGATGAAAGGGAAAGTCAAATTCGTCGACCGATGATACAGGGCTTTGGCTTGGGCTGATCATTGGTATTTCGGTAGCTGATAACCACTGGTCAATTGAGGTTGATGAAAAGATGGGAGAAGGAATTCCAGTGCTTGGTGGCTTGTCTTGTGCTTGTACCTTCTGCTCATTCTTGGGCATACTGAGATGCTCAGGGGAGACCGATTTGCGAGATTTTTTTAGCTGATCTATTCTTCTTATCACCCTTGTCAAAGACATCGAGGAGGAAGAGCGGATCCGAAGTAATTTCATCAGAGAGCCTCTTGCGTAGTGGAGCCGCTCCATCTCGTAAGGCTTGGGCTGTTTTCTCGTGGGCTCTTTTCATATCAACTTCTTTCCAGTTTCCAGTTTGTTGGTCCTTTTCGAGAAATCTGCCAGGTGGGTTGAGTTGTGTTTGGACGCGATCAACAATGCCTCTTGTGATCGAAATCTTCTCTGCCTTGGTGCTGGTAACGTATTGCCTCTGTGATGTTTCAATAATGATATTATGACGAAAGAGATGTGTTAGAGATGTTCGTTGATTGCAATCGTCGATGTCAGCAAGGCATCGAGCCAACTGCAACTGACCCAGCAGACACACAACATTGTCACTTACCACATATTTGCTGACCATTTGTCTGAAATTGGTGTTTCCAGCATGACGATTGGTGCCGACGCCCCTGCCCAAAAGCACATCTGTGTGTGTAGGCTTCAAGACGGAGTTTCTGTTGACGTTGACAGACCCGATAGAGTCACCGAAGCTCATGTTGTTCATATTCCGCAGCGGAGAAAGAACGTTTGGATGGATAAGAACTGATTGCATAATCGTGTTGGTTACATTATAGATCAGAATCAGAACGCTGCTTTTTGCTGGTTGGCCGTGCAGTGTTGCATGCGTGAAGTGAGTGATTTGAAACTCGTGTTAGGCCTTTGTGGTGCCGGACCCGCGACAACTCCACCAAAAAATGGTTGGAGGAGACATCGTAGTGGACTAAGTTAGCCAACTTCGATCCACTCCGAACACAAAATTATCAACTCCACCCGCAAAAGAGACACTGGAGACTGCGGGAAAGGAGTACGTAGCGCTAAATACGGTACTAGTACTTAAGTACATGTTGTTACGTATGCAGTTTACTTTCTCGCCAAAAGTAAACTGCAGGCAAAACATTCGGTGATGAACTGAATGTTTTGCCTGCAGTTTACTTTTGCTAGATGAAATGAATGCACTTTACTTTTGTTACATGAGATGTACCCTATTTAGCCGCAATTAATTGAATGAAGGAGCCACCACCCTTCCGAACCACCACCTGCATTCTCTGCAGTCCCTCGCCCTGTTGCTGACTCACGCTGATGTCAACGCACACGGACGCACACAGCCATACAACCTTCCCACGGAACACAAATCGTTGTGGGTGTAAACAAATTTTCGAAGACCAATCCTCTTTTTTGAACGTTCGAAGTGCATTATTGCCCCCGGAGGGGGCCCTTTTAAAGTGGGATGCGTGGGTGCGGGTGAGGGGTGAGGGGTTAATGATGGGTTAACGCTCTTTCCATGAGCACAAAACTTTTCAAGGTTATGAGCTCATGAAAACTCAGTTTTATGAGTAGAGTCACGGCCCGGCCAGCCTAACATTTTGGAGTTTTTTACGAGAAAGCGGTTGGACAATTCCTACGTAGAAAGGAAGTACTCTAAAGTCGCACCGAGGTTATCGCCACATTTTTTTTGCAAAAAAGAGCCAGAATATCTATCGCTAGAAACTTTGTACGCTGTTATTATCGCAAATATGGACCTCAGCTTATAAAACTTTCCGGACCCTAACTCTCCATAGTATGAAGAAGTCGACTGCAAAAAGTTTTATAAGCTGAGGTCCTTTATTTTTTCAGTAACATGTGTTAGATTTAACTAGTAGCGTACGTACAAAATCGAATCGTCCAAAATGTCGCGCGCGGGCGCGTTGGCCGGGCCGTGGAGTTGATTAAAAAGAGTCCTTGGTAGATGGTAGAGATAACTTAATTTTAATATCTTCATACTATGGCGCAAGTAGGCTATTGGTTTGATAGGTCTCAATCTGCTGGTGGGGCTCAAAGTAGCGTAAAGTTAGGGTAAATTACGTACTTTGTGTCTTACCTACGTACCTACATTTGTGGTGAGTGAGTGATGGATGGGTATCTAACTCTTCATTCTCGATAGAAAAAGATTCTTTGTTATTGTCAACGTCCTCGTCACTATCAGAGTCAACAATAGAGCTAGACGTAGAGGAAATGTCGCTGTCTTCATTCGTCAGAGAGCGCACTTTCCAGGCTCCGGGTAGGCTTTCTTCTTCATCTGATTCATTATCGGACGAAGAGGAGGAGGAGTGGTCGCTCTCCTTTGTGGCAAGGTGTTCGCTGGATGACGAAGAAGAGAAAATATCAATGCATTCTACATCTACACTCTCGCTCCCTGATGAACTGTGGCTATCGTCCACTGATTCATTTCCGGGCCGATGATGATGTCTTCTGCGATGATGGAAACGTGCAAATCTATTCATGATGGGGTGGTTGTGTTGTGTAGGCATCAATGAGAAGATAATACTCAGGCAGTATCAGAAATAAATAGTAATAGTGGGAGGGTATTATAAGAAGCCAGTAGGTTGGTAGCGGTAGCGTAAGGCAGGGAGCTACTGGGGCATCATGGTGAGGAGACCGCTTTAGATTGGCGAGTGAGGGACACTGGCAGGGACACTCGGCAGGGACACTCGCAGGGACACTCGCAGGGACACTCGGAGGGACACTCGGAGGGACACTCGGAGGGACACTCGCAGGGACACTCGGAGGGACACTCGCAGGGACACTCGGAAAGACAGTGGACCGAGGTCTACCGAGGTCCTTCCGAGGTCCTTCCGTCTGTCCTTGATGATGTGACAGATGGGTACCGCTTTCTTGCGTTGGATCGCAAAAATGAGGCCTCTAGGTGCAGTGCGCGTTAAACTCGCACTGAACACACTCAAGGCCTCAAGTCATCGGGGGTCTTCCTGATAGACGTTAAGTGTGTTAAATTTTTTTGTGTTGAAAATCACACAATGACAGTATCTAACATCCGTTCGCTAGCAGTCCCTCGCATTAGCCCATCTAATTTTTGTTACGTTCAAGATTTGGACAGTATCTTCGCCGAAATATGACTTGCTTTGCAAACGTAACTCGTGTGATTGTGCCACATGTGTGGCAACATTCTTTGACAAATTTTGTGATTCACATACGTCAGGAACTCGATACGCTGTGTGACAAATCGAGGGCTCCTCAAAACCCACCAACATCCGACCATGAGCTCGCTCGGCTCCAACTACCACCGCTTCAGAGAGCGTTTACGTCATTTCAACCGCCACCCCAACGTGGCCACTACTTCTTGATGATGTTGTTTGCACAAATATGGCAAAGTTTCGCTACATAATAAATAGGCGCTGTCGGGCGTCACCCTACGCATCGGCAGGCCGACTTTTCGTGAAACGAAGCCGACCCATCAGCCTGTTCAATGTCAATCCACCGCATCGATAGAGACGCCCGCTTCGATGGAGCTGCTGTGGATCCAATCTTCAAATAATGTCGATGTTGTTGGTACACATTTACTGGAAGAGAAGTGATGTTTGGTGTTAGCAATCATCTGAACACAAGATATATCATTTGATGGCATGAAAAGATGGGCTCGTTTTACTTCTCATGTGAGCAAGAGGCATCCATCACGCAGCAGCTACTGATAGCACACCCAGCGGTATTTCATATTATAGCCATTGCCACTGGTTTTATTGTGTAGGAAAGTCATTTCAAGAGTGCAAGCTACATTTACATATTGATTTTATGTATACAGAAATCATGGCTGTGTACATACGATGGTCTGTCTCTCGGCATGTATCATGCCAAAGACTAGTTGTTATGTCACAACAGCAATGAGATCATGCGCTTTGTGCATGGATTCATTCTGGATGCATACAGCTATGGCTTACATCGCACTGACTATTATACATGTGTGTAGAGATGTGAAGTGGTGAGGAGGAAGGGAATGCATTTATCTTGAGTAGTAACCCTTCCAATGCGTGAAATTGAGGACAATAACACTATTAATATACTTTAGGACCATTATATGATGCTACTTTAATGTTGCTACAATAATTATTCACTGCAAAGTCGCTTTACTTGGCTGTATTATGCGTGCCGGATGCATCTTGTCGAAGAAGTGCTTGGGCCCAACTACCTAAAACTCCTGTGTAGCTACCGGACGTAGTTACATATGCTCATAGTAATTCTGGCCAGCGCCGCGCCAAGCCGCGCGCACTAACTCGAAACCGCTTTCATTTTCGAAATCACAATCAACCACAAGCAAGACAAGAATTAAGTCGAGTATTGTATCTACTGGTGGATTCTTACGACGTGAGTTCTTTGATCAATGAAATTAGTTGGCGGGTGCGCTCGTGCCAACTGTCATGATCTTCGCCGATCAACGATGAATGAAAATAAATTGTGGCTACTTCAGTACACTTTACAAATCTGATGAGGAGCCAGCCGAGATATTGTCAGAGAGGACGAATAATCCTTTCAGGCCTTTGGGTAACATTATCATGAATCAGCGGATCCCACAGAAGAAGAGATATTGTGAATTAGATGATGATGCCAACAAATCATTGATCACACGGCATTAACAGAAGCGTGTTTTTCTTGGCGAGCCCCCCGGGCGAAGCACCGTTTATACTGATTTGATTCGTTCATGTTCTATCTAAAGACAACTTTGCCGTTGCACTGATTCGCCTCATCCATTTTATCTTAGGTGAAGCCGGAGGCTCTCGCAATATTTTTGGGATCGACTTTTGTTTGATTAATCAGCATGCCACCAAGAAGAAGGAGGGGGGGTCGTGGCGGTGGTTTGAGTGGGAGGGGGAGGGGGGATCGTGGCGGCGGTCTGAGTGGGAGGGGGGATGGAGGTCATCGGGGCAGAGGACGAGTTGGGAGGGGAAGGGGCGGGGGATTTCACGGGATCAGGAGTGATGTCGATGAAAACAATCGTCCTCGTACTCGTAGAAGGATTGCCGAGGAGGCTGCCGCTGCCAGCAGCAATAGTTCTACACATAACAGCACCCCAGCAGCTACACCAAGCATCAGAGACAACGCCAGAGACCCTTCTCGCTCCACCGGCTCCCAGCACTCTCAAGACAGTAGCACATCCTTTTATAATCTGGAATACCACCACAGTAGAAATGAATCCTCCATGACTGGCGGCGGGACCAACCTGAACACTGCCCGGCTCAACCCACGCATCTGTATTTGCGATTGCGATGAGAGCAGCATGTTTGGTCGTGTGGATATTGCATGGTTTAACATGCAATTGAAGAATATTGAAGATGCTACACCGCAACTGAGGGGCTGAGACGATTATCTGAGAAATCAATGAATATGAAGGGTACTAGTGCAAGTAGGCAATGTCATCACAACTGCAATAACAGTGATTAAATAATGTGATACTCATAATCAATGCAGCTACTTAGCAAGGGAAGTCTTGACCAGATTCAGAGTAGATCTACCATATTATTATATGCGGCTAGATGACAAATTCTTTGCTGGTCTACCTTCAACAACGTATGAAGGAGGGTGTGAATTCCTTCTGCCCGCCTGGTACAATAGTATCAAAGATGGATCTGATTCGGAGCAGTAGACTAATGAACAGTAACAGTAGTAAGTACATATTCTACTTTTGACACGTGCGTACCAACCCTCTACTTTTTGGCGTGCCAACTGTCCCTCCGAGGGCAATTTTTTGAATTGACCATGACAACGACAACGACACAACGCTAATAACGACAATGTCCACCAACCCCCCTAAGATGCGCCTCCACCACCGATAGATTGCCCGCAAAATGCCTCCATCAACTGCAATGGGTTGATATCACCGCCTATTAGTGAGGAATAAATTATCCCGATCATCTATCCATCGAGCGACATATCTTGTGTCCGTTGGTGTAATCGAACAAGCTCGTCTCTCTAGACGACGTCTTTGAGGGCTCTATGCATGCACCCCTTCGACGCTGCATCGTTTGCAGAGGCTGTGCTGAAATGAATTGAGATAATAGAACAATAATCCAAAGCATCCTCCCCCCTTCTCCTTCCACACCATTGATTTGATTTTGAGGTACGTGCTATTTGAATTCGTGTTTAATATTTATTATTTAATTTATTTATGTTTGACGCAAATACCACGCCATTGTCGTCGCCTCTAATATTAATCGTTTCGTTCTTCCCTTTTATATCCCCCCCAAACCTTGATTATTTAACAGACAACAACAATATCATTAATTGTGATAATTATTCTATCAATCTCGAAGAGAGCATCATTACACCTAGCAGTGACGTTTGAGGGGATAAATTCTGTTGAACGAGTGATCAGGAAGTCTACCGCAACGACGTTGTTGTGTCTGGATCAAACGCCGATCATACGTTGGTGACGCCGCGGCCAGAGATAGAGAGCGTGTTTTTAACGCACTCTCTGAGAGGCTATACCGCACTCATCACAGAATTTATCCCCTCTTTCCGGCATGAACGATCACACAAGGTGGAGGAGCGTGCGGACCGTAAATCTGCACCTCGCTTCCCCTGTGCGTTCACGTTGGTGGACGAAACTGCAAAGTGACTTGTACCTTCTCTTGGTCGATTTGGTAGTAATCTTTTATTGCAGCAATTGATATTGAAGTTGGATCATGGGTGGTCCCGTCTCGGAATGTTCATTGTGGAGGTACTACTCGTCTACATTGTACATGGCTATTGTCATTGGAGGCTCTTCAGTTGCGTGTTGTTGGGAGGAGCAGCACATCCCTTGCAATGCATCAAGTGTCGCAATTACCATCTTTACTGCTCTTGTCATCAGAGTCTCTTTAAGTGTGATTTGGTGGAGGGGAGCCGAGAGTTGTTCATCGCAGATGACATTACTCGTCTACATTGCTGTCATCGCCAGAGTCGCTTGAGTTGTTCTTTCGTGGGAGTGAGACGGCTTGTCTACATGGCTCTACATGGCTCTGATGTTTCACTCCTCCTGTTTCCGGGCAGTTGCTGTCTTGACTCAACTGAAGTTTGAACACGGTGAAACCTCTTTTCAATTGAACTTCCGGGATGACGATGACGAGGTTGGTTCATGATATAGAATGTATAATTTTCACTAAGCACATTGTTCTGGGTTGCTAATTAGTTTATCCACCCAATTGATATATTATCCCCTCACACCCTTGCGACCCAACGAAACTTCAACTTCCCAAGCTTTCCCACCTTCTCAGGGGATAGTCTACCATTAATGTATTGTTTCCTCTGGTTGTTAACCCAACACCCCAACTCTTTGTTGGATTGTGGGACATCCGAGTGGCCTTCTTTGCCGAAGAAAATCTTCAATAGCTCACTTGGATTGCCACTTCACATCATTCACTCCGCCCCACACCATACCAACTTCGTCAAGTCGGTGAACATGCGCATGTGTTAAGTAAGTGTTCTTTCCTGTGTCAAGCTTCTTCTTCAGTGCACGAAGACTATCAATCCATTCACCAAGGCTGCAGTTACCACAGTAGTACTGCGGGGGACCATGACATGCTCCACTCCCTCCATTGATTCCTTCAGCGGCCATCGTGTTAACGACATCCAACCTTTTCCATACATCGCAGCAGATATCAGGCGATACCCCATGAAAATGCATCCAACGACGGCTAGCTGGATTGCTGAACGGGATGACGAAAGCAAAGTTGGAATATGAATTCACAGCCTCGACGAATAATATCGGCGTCACCGTATTTTCGCTCATCCTACGACGGCACCGGTCGAGCAAATCGAGGTGCAGCAGCAGCAACAGGGCGAGGGACTGCAGAGATAATGCAGGTGGTGGTTCGGAAGGGTGGTGGCTCCTTCATTCAATTAATTGCGGCTAAATAGGGTACATCTCATGTAACAAAGGTAAAGTGCGTTCATTTCATGTAGCTAAGGTAAACTGCAGGCAAAACATTCAGTTCATCACCGAATGTTTTGCCTGCAGTTTACTTTCTCGCCAAAAGTAAACTGCATACGTAACAATATGTACTTAAGTACTAGTACGTATTTAGCGCTACGTACTCCTTTCCCGATCGCCTGGAGCGGAACAGTGGTTGGAACCACCATAAACCGGCGTCGGGCGCCCCAGTGGACCCATCCGACCCCATGATGTGAAGGATTTTTCTCTCTCGGGGCTCTGACCTTATTTCTTGGTTTCCTACTACAAATGTGACCGTTATAATATAAAAAGCGACAATACATCGGCCCCCTCACACAACATATGTCCTTTGGACTATGAACACCCATCCACAATGCGACAAACCGACATTATTAATATTACGACTGATGGTTAGATTCGTCCAGAGTAGCCGGTTAGCGAATACGGCCAATTGGCTATGAATGAACCCGGGAGAAAGTGAATAATTTGCATCAATAACTGCACAATAAATAGAGGGTTCAATGATAGATCTAACAACATCTAATGAGGATTTGGTGAAGAGAATTTGATAGGACAGGGATGAGACAGACTTAGGACCAATGGGAGTTGTGATATACATCATCAAGTTGCTGCCTAATAGAAGTACAAACAACACTGTGGCGGGGGAGCTCATATATGAGGGGAAAGACTGTAAGCAAACGGCTCTGTGTCCTGTTCATTTATATCCTTCACAAATCTTTGTCTAATGGGATGCAGCTGGCAACCGACTGATGTGGTATTTTCTAAGTAGCTATGTCTTATGACATGTACGAACTTGGAAAACACCACATCAGTGTACTGCTTGAAGAAATCGAACGAACCCGCAGCAATCAGTAGAGTGATAGAGGAAGGTAAACTGCAGATGATCTAGGCGTGAAAATCATTGGAGCTCCAACATAATCTTGTTAGTATTGGGTCATAGAGCATCTTGATTTTGGGTGTTTTGGTGTCGTCGACGAGGATATAAGTATCACTGTCGTCAATAGATTGAGCACTGTTGTTTCTGCCGTTTTAGGAGCCTACCTGCATACGCGCCAATCAACTTAATACTTCGGAGAATAACCTTGATACAGCGGAGAATGACACAATTGGAATCATTGATCGCCCATCCCCCAAAGAAATTGCATGCAACAAAAGTATGAAGAGAGGAGAGATTGTAGCGCCGCATCAGCCTTCCAGGCATCTAATGTTTAATGAACACAGCTATGGCGTAAACTAATGTAACTAGCTATATTATAATATCATAGCAAAGGGGCGGCTTCGTCGCATAATTAATCTTGTCGTGGCCGTGTGAATAGATACTTGCATTGACGACGTCAACATAATTTTGGCATTTTGACTGGTTTGATTATGTATTGGTTACATGGAATCAGACATCACCGCTTGAGGCATCAATGAGTTCATAAGAGAATGAGCCATGGTTATGGTGGTGGTCCGGTTTAGGTGTTGTATAGTGCTATGGAGTCGACATGGTTATTGGTGCGAGATGTGATTTGTGAGTGATGAGGGCCGAGGCAAAAAAAGGGCGTGCAAAAAATCGCATCCGAAGTCACTCCATTGTGTCACGCTCACCACACTTATGTAACTCTAAGGTACATTGAGCTACGGCGATCTCGAGATAATTTCAAGTACTTCGGCGAAGTTGCACGGATACTGCATGGCGAGAAAACTTCAAGTTTATTAACTTTCGCTTGACTTATTTCGTACCAATTCCTTTGTTAAAAGGAATCCTTGCAAATTAATTAGGGGGAACCCTCTGACAACACTTTTTCCGGGCAGGTGTTTCTATCTAAGATTTGCTACACTTAGCCGCATGTTGAAGCTGCATAGGCTGATTATTGCATTACGATCAATAACAGAACTCCTCTACTCGTTGCTACCCCATAAGTATTTGTAGTATACGATTAGGCAACGATTACAGCTCTCACATCAACATCATCGACGTTTCAGCACATAAATTTAACTCAGTTTCGTTTCATCAATCGTTGAGTAGTAAACAACAACTCCGTGAACTTATTCATCGCGGCTTGCGACATAGAATATCACCACAGCTTCCCTACAATGACGAACGTCAAGAAATTACTATCCTCCGCTCAGTATCGGCCATACACTGCATATAATATCTTCTTTCAGCTTGAACGAGAGTTTATACTCCAAAGCATTCTCGACGTGACACCATCTGTGGATAATGCATTTGATCAAGTTGTTGATGATGTGATTCCCTTGCTGCCTCAAAAGTATCGCGAGGTTGTTCTCTCGGATGACTGGTACATCCCGGCAAGGCTCAAAGGATGAAGAGGAAACATAGGAAGAGCCACGGCAAGATTAGTTTCAGCGGTAAGTAACTTGCCTGACATATGCCTCCCTACCTATTGTAGTGCCTTTGATGACTACACATACTAATGTCTGATTTTTGTCCCTTTCTATTTTTCTCTGCAAACAGATCTCTCCAAGAATGTTGCTGCAGCTTGGCATGATGCATCAGCGAGGTGAAACTATTTTGCGCCAAGGTATCAGACATGTTGATGCAGGAGTACAAGAAGGCTATTTACCGGCAAAGGAAGGATGGCATCAATACTAAGGAGGAAGATGACTCATTGACTGAATCAAAGGGAACCAAGTCCACTCGAAAGAAGATCCTCAGGCCAGGCAAAGTAGTTTCATCAACAGCTGACATCGATGAAATCATCTCATCCACTACCTCAGCTGTGATCAACGCTATTCCATGTACTCAACCAATAATGAGACGAGTTACGAGTGAAAACACGTCAACAGTCGTTTCAGATTCATCTGTCGAGACGGCCCCTTGGCCGTCGGTAGGACAGCTGTCGCTTCCACTTCCTTCATATCATGCTCATTATTATTCAGTCAGTCAAGTCGATATTGACGACGAAGCCATCTGGAACATGTGGATGGATTGTGATAAATAATACATATGCAACTAGCTACGAAAATGTAGTTGTGAGTTCTGTAGAGTAAAACATGTTTATGAATTGGTTATTGTGACTTTAGATAATGCGATCATGCTTTAGAGAGAGAGTCCCCTCGCTCAGAACATAGTCCTCCTTGGATCACTTTTTCCACTCTCAAACGCACCACGGAACTTTTCCGAATAAACATGCACCGACTTGGCAGTTTTTGCCACTGCCGCGAGATAGGACAAGAGCATAGTGTCAGTATAATCATTTTCCAATTCCACAAGTGGTTTCGCTGCTGACCCTTCCTTCAAGGCGGCAAGTACAAGAGGTAATTGCTGCAACAAACCATCAATGCTACGCAAGAGGGCGTTATCGGGAGGTAGCTCCCCCTTCTCCACCGTTTGGAGGAACTCCAATAGTACAGCCATGCGTACATTCATAGATCGGATACTGGATTGAAGGGAGTCAAGTTGCATCTCCAACTCGGACGGTCCCCGTGCAAAGGTAGGTTGGAAATCCTTCTTGTCATCACGTTTATTGCTGCCACTTCCTGCACCCTTTTTGTCGTCCTTATTAGCAGATGCCTCCTTCTCCTTCTGTTGTGCAGCAGAACCAGCAGCATTGGACGGTTGTGTCTGAAACACCCTCTCCACTGCAATTCGTTCAGGTTCATGCGTCTCCAATTCAAACGTGGCATTGACAAATGCCGATCCACCCGCTGCCCCTCCCTCGGAAACAAGTGTTT
Organism: Skeletonema costatum; assembly: GCA_018806925.1. Taxonomy (NCBI): domain Eukaryota; phylum Bacillariophyta; class Thalassiosirophyceae; order Thalassiosirales; family Thalassiosiraceae; genus Skeletonema; species Skeletonema costatum. The sequence continues at coordinate 44,622 of JAHBBA010000063.1, read as the reverse complement.
CGTAGACTGTCAGGGGCAAGGTATCATCCAATGAACTACCAGCTGGAGAGAAGAAGAAGGCTTTTTATCATCATCTGAAAGAAACACCCGTGTATTGAGGGGAAGCAGCATTCATCAACACAAATAATGGACTTTCCACCCCCTCTCCGCAATATTGTGCCATTTCTTCTTGATTCATACGTAAATCATCATCTGTGGGGACAATATCCACCGAAGCATCATTCATTACTTCACTACTTTTGTCAGTATGGACTCGATACCATCCCACAACCGCATGACGAGGAAATACTTTCTGATGAAGATCAATTTTACGTAAAATATTTTGACGATGGGAGGAATCTTCGGACGTCGCTAACCCCTTTTCAGGATATTCCATCTCTTCCGCATCGACAATTGATATGCTATGAGCATCCTGATTACCGAAGAGGAGTCCAACGACGGGAGCGGAGGGTGGGAGGGCGGATCCTCCGGTGATGACGCGGGTGTGATGATCGGAGATTCCGATGATGGCGAGGGGGTGGATTTTGATGGATTTGTCGACTGCTGCTGCTGTGCGGCGGCGTCGGAGGTGCCTCCTGATTTGGATGGAGAGGAGTTGGCGATTGATGGGGCGTCGATTTCCATGGTTGTTTGCTTCAAAAGTTATGGATCTTTCACAGTTGATTCAGTTGCAGTGAATCCCTTCAACAACTTACCCGCGGCTATTTGTTCTATCCTGATTATGCTTGCAAACACCCGTCCAGATCGTCTTGGAGACTAAAAGAAAAAGGGAGAGTAAAAGGAGTTAATCTATGGTAAAGGTTAATTGGAACACGCGCCCAGCCTACCGAGGCGACCGAGGCGACACGCGTCCAGATCCACGATCATTTCGGTTGCTCTTCTGTTTTCCACACACTTAAGTATTGATTGCTGCAGCTCATAGTTTGACTTCTCTTATCTCGCTGCTACAAGAATTTTTCATCAAACTGCTCTCCCTCTCTACTTAGCATCGTCCCGAACTCGAACGAGCAAAGCACAGGCAGAGATACAGACTACAGATACAGACTAGTGTCTATCTTCTTCTTCTTGCTCTCGATCAATTAAACAACTCCTCCCTACGCGCATGATGACTCAAAAAGCCGAAGACTCTCCAGCAGCTGCTGCTGTGACTGACTTGCAATGGAAACTGATGCGTTGCTCCAAGTGAAGTATACCATTACAGAAGACGAATGGGATAAGATATATTTTCACACCCTTCCTGTTGGGATATTATTTCACACCCTTCCTACAACTCAACGGCATATCGTCATCGTACCAGCCGTATGAGACGTTTGCAAATCTGACAGACTACCAGGCATGCCTTCCAACAGATGAGTGCTCTGAGGTACTTGTGGGCGGCCTTCCTACCGATGGGTATAAGTTATCCTTTGAATTGATGGGAAAGTTATCGATATCGGCCAAACGTTTCCATTCGATGGTAAGAACTCTGTCACCTCAACTGAAGTGGGCACTTGCACCAAGCCCATCTGCAAAGATGTGGAGGCTCTCTTACAGATCCAGTATTGGACTGGTGGTTACTCTTCTTATGGTGGTTACTCTTCTTATCGTGTCGAGGACAAAAACGGAAACACTATTCTTCAGCTTCAGGGCGAAGAACCGGCTGGCCCGTACTCTCTCTACAACACTTATGCTTGTCTGCCAAAAGATGACGCGTGCTACACGTTCCTGATTGGTGGCACACAACAGTATGATCCTCCCCCTCCGTCTTATTCTGTCTTTTTTGACGGAAAGCTCGTGCGCAGAAGTGATAGCTGGCTCTTCGACTCGGTTCAATTTGGTGGTAGCTGTAAGCCAAGTTGCAATCAAACCAATGAGTCACTTGTTGAGTTCTTCATGTATGATTTTGTTGGTCCTATTCTATATAAGAAGGAGTACGAATATGAATGGAATCTCAGTGTTGTGAACCGCAATTCAACTGCGTCGTTTGCAAACGGTGTGGTGTCCCAAGGACCTGGCATCTCCCCACTTACTCACAAGATCTTGTGCATCCCAAAGGGCAGCTGCTCATCTTTCTACATCTCGGCCCCGCATTTGACGACAGGGGGGATATATGACGACCCCCTATACCTCTGAAGTGGGATTATTTTGTTGTTGCAATATATTCTGGTTCAGTTAGAATGAATACCAATGTGACAGGAATAAAATTTGGTAATCAGAATTAACTCTAATGTATCGAAAGTTAATTCTGATGGTCAATTTTTAATTCTGATCAAACGGTATTGGTCAGTCTAAAATATTGTCACATCAGACTCACGCTGATGTTAACGCACACGGAAGCACACAGCAATAACAACCTTCCCACGGAACACAAATCGCAAAAATCGTTGTAGGTGTAAACAAATTTTCGAAGACCAATCCTCATTTTTGAACTTCGAAGTGCATTATTTTTTGAATTGACCATGACAACGACAACGACAACGGCAACCACAACCACAACCACAACCACAACCACAACCACAACACTAACAACGACAATGTCCACCAACCCCTCTAAGATGCGCCTCCACCACCGATAGATTGCCCGCAAAATGCCTCCATCAACTGCAATGGGTTGATATCACCGCCTATTAGTGAGGAATAAATTATCCCGATCATCTATCCATCGAGCGACATATCTTGTGTCCGTTGGTGTAATCGAACAAGCTCGTCTCTCTAGACGACGTCTTTGAGGGCTCTATGCATGCACCACCCCTTCGACGCTGCATCGTTTGCACAGGCTGTGCTGAAATGAATTGAGATAATAGAACAATAATCCAAAGCATCCTCCCCCCTTCTCCTTCCACACCATTGATTTGATTTTGAGGTACGTGCTATTTGAATTCGTGTTTAATATTTATTATTTAATTTATTTATGTTTGACACAAATACCACGCCATTGTCGTCGCCTCTAATATTAATTGTTTCGTTCTTCCCTTTTATATCCCCCCCAAACCTTGATTATTTAACAGACAACAACAATATCATTAATTGTGATAATTATTCTATCAATCTCGAAGAGAGCATCATTACAACTAGCAGTGACGTTTGAGGGGATAAATTCTGTTGAACGAGTTCAGCAAGGCTACCGCAACGAAGTGGTTGTGTCTGGATTCAACGCCGATCATACGTTGGTGACGCCGCGGCCAGAGATGGAGAGCGTGTTTTTAACGCACTCTCTGAGAGTCTATACTGCACTCTTCACAGAATTTATCCCCTCTTTCCGGCATGAACGATCACACAAGGTGGAGGAGCGTGCGGACCGTAAATCTGCACCTCGCTTCCCCTGTGCGTTCACGTTGGTGGACGAAACTGCAAAGTGACTTTGTACCTTCTCTTGGTCGATTTGGTAGTAATCTTTTATTGCAGCAATTGATATTGAAGTTGGATCATGGGTGGTCCCGTCTCGGAATGTTCATTGTGGAGGTACTACTCGTCTACATTCTACATGGCTATTGTCATTGGAGGCTCTTCAGTTGCGTGTTGTTGGGAGGAGCAGCACATCCACATCCCTTGCAATGCATCAAGTGTCGCAATTACCATCTTTACTGCTCTTGTCATCAGAGTCTCTTTAAGTGTGATTTGGTGGAGGGGAGCCGAGAGTTGTTCATCGCAGACGACATTACTCGTCTACATGGCTATCATCGCCAGAGTCGCTTGAGTTGTTCTTTCGTGGGAGTGAGACGGCTTGTCTACATGGCTCTCGTCATCAGAGTCACTTCAGCTTCAGTTGTGCTTTGCTGGGTGTGGGAGTTGCACATCTCTGGAAATTTATCAAGTCATATGCTCCTCTGTGGCTGATGACACTGCGATATCACATGTCTCTACTATGGAATGGCCTTTTGCGGTGAGTCTTTGGCACTGCATGTTGTAATTCATTTACATACCGATATCATTCCCTTAACAATTATTTCTATTGTCCCTTTTTGTCTAAAGAGCTGAGTGCAACTGGCATCATCTTTGCTCGGCGCAGGAATAAATAGTTATCTTGTCGTCAGAGTCTTTTCAGTTGTGCTGTGGTGGAAGTAACACATCCCTGCCTCCTTGGCAAAACCTCATGATCCTCTTAGGCGGATGACATTGCGTAACTCTACTGCGTAGGTGGAGTGTTCATTGCAGACGTCATTACTTGTCTACATCATGGCTCTTGTCGTCGGAGTCGGAGTCTCTTCAGATGTACTTTTGTGGAAGTAGTCATGATCCTCTGTGTCGGATGGCATTGTGATAGCACATGTTGCTACTGTGGAAGCCAATTGTTCATTGCAGACGTCATTGCTCGTCTACATGGCTCTTGTTGTCGGAGTCTCTTCAGTTGTTCTTTGGTGGAATGGAGCAAGTCAGCTCGTCTACATGGCTCTCGTCGTCAGAGTCTCTTCAGTTCTTCTTTGGTGGAAGCGGGACGGCTCGTCTACATGGCTCTTGTCGTCAGAGTCACTTTGGTCCAGTTGTGCTTTGGTGGAAGCGGGACGGCTCGTCATCTCTGGCAATATGTCAAGTCGCATGCTTCTCTGTGGCTGATGACGCTGCGATAGCACATGTCTCTACTGTTGAATGGGCCTTTTGAGGTGAGTCTTTGGTGCTGCATGTTGTGATTCGTTAACATACCGATGCCATTCCCTAAACTATTTCTGTTGTCCCTTTTTTTCATAAGAGCTGAGTGCAACTGGCATCCTCTTTGCTTGGCGGAGGCGGAGGAACAAGCATATTGTTCATCGAGGACGTATTACTTGTCTACATCTACATGGCTCTTGAACTCTTGTCGTCGAAGTCTCTTCTTCAGTTGTGCATTGATGGGAATAGCAGTACATTCCTCAAGTCTCATGCTTTGGCAGATGGCATTGTGATAGCTATGCCTCAATGCTCATGGTTGACGCAATTATTCATGGCTCTTGTCGTCAGAGTCTCTTCAGGTGTTATTTGTTGGAAGTAGCACGTTCTCCTTGGCAATACCTCAAGTGCCCTCCTCCCCTTTGGCTTCATCCGCGCGGGCGTATTACTCGTCTACATGGCTGTTGTCGTTGGAGGCAACTGAATAACACGCTCTCTCCTTTGCAATTACTCATGATCCTCTTTTGCCGATGACAATGAGATAGTACATGTCTCTACTGTGTAAGTGGAGTGTTCATCGCAGACGTCATTACTCGTCTAGATGGCTCTTGTCGTCAGAGTCGCTTCAGTTGTTCTTTCATGGAAGCGGGACGGCTCGTCTAGATGGCTCTTGTCGTCAGAGTTACTTTGGTCCAGTTGTGCTTTGGTGGTTGTGGGACGGCTCGTCCTCTCTGGCAATATGTCGAGTTGCGTGCTTCTCTGTGGTTGATGACGCGGCGATAGCACATGTCTCTACTGTTGAATGGGCCTTTTGGGGTGAGTCTTTGGCGCTGCATGTTGTGATTCTTTTGCATACCGATACCATTCCCTAAACTATTTCTGTTGTCCCTTCTTGTCTTCAGAGCTGAGTGCAACTGACATCTTCTTTGCTTGGCGCAGGATTAAAGAAGTGAGTCTTTGGCGCTGCGTGTATTAGATCTTTCACATATCAATGACATCATTCTCTAAACTATTTTTGTGGTCCCTTTTCGTCTTAAGATTAAGAGATGAGTGCAATTGACATCCTCTCAGCTCGGCGCAGGAATAACTTTGGCGCTGCATGTAGTAGATTCTATCACATTCCAAATGCAACTGACATCATGTTGGCCCGGCGCTGTGGCTAATAATAACCGCAAGGTGGACTTTGGCTCGTACGTTGCAGGATAAAAAGGTGAGAGTTTTGTGCCGCATATTGTAGATTCTTTCACAACTGCGTGCTAAACTTCTTTGTTGTCTCTTTTTGTATGTAGAGCTGAGTGCAATAGAAAACCTTTTGGCTCCTCGCAGGAATTGAAAGGTAAGAGTATGACACTGCATGTAATAGATTCTTCCACGCACCATATACCATTTGCTAATCTGTTCCTGTTGCTGTTGTCCTTTGTCTTCAGAGCTGAATGCAACCTACGCCCTCTTGGCTCACACTCACATCCTGTTTGACTTGACTTAGGGTTTAATGACAACAGGCGCAAAAACACGTTCCTCAATCACCATTTGACTCTAGGAGATAGCAACCTTGAGGAAGGTTCGTTCAAGAAGTTTGAGTTATCCTTGCAAGTATTGTACCTATGAGCTCGCCATTGACTGGTGTGTCACATGGGGGAGTAATTTCATTACCATAGAGTTCAGTAATAAAGGATTGTTACATTTGTGTCATGTCGTGTAATGTCTTTTGAATGGTTTACGAATGTGTGTCATGCAATGAAATGTTAAATAAATCAGAATTTAATTCTGATAGATCAAAATAAAATTCTGATGCCTGACATTTCTCATTCTGATACCCAAATCTTTAATTCTGACACTAGAATTTCTCATACTGGTAGGTAGGTATCCTCTCAGAATTTTAAGACATCACACAGTCACAATTCTGATGCACAAAATAATAATACCACAATGGTATAATCCTACTTCAGAGGTATGACGAAGAAGCTCCAGTCAATACGTTCAGTCAGCAGTTGATAATGTCAAGGCTTGGTTGGCGAAGAAGAATCGCAACTTACCTAATCGGCCCTCGGGGCCCCAGACGGTTAGCGTAGCTTTTATCGGCGGCCACGGAGGTGCCCTCCTTACCCTGTAGGTCATTTTACCCAAAATTACCCAGAGCAATTCTACAGGGATTAACGTAGGAATTACTATGTTATGGATTTAGGAGAAATAAATCTTGTCTGCACATGTAGAGTTTGTGTAGATTGGTATGGCTACAGGATACTGTATTGATTCCTCTGTAGAATAGCAAGAAAAAGTTGCCTTGTATTTTTGTCTTGTAGGCTTTAGATGGCTACAGGACGCCATATTGATTCCGCTGTAGAATAGCAAGAAAAATCGTCTCACCCCATGTCTTGTAGAGATTGTTTTGATATATTTGATGTCAAACTTACTTTTGCCTTTTACACTCTGACTATGGATAATGTTACCTACCGGAAGGTCACATGGGAAGCACCTGAAACCTACGGAGTAGGAACTGATAACCAAACTACCAACATGGGAAGTTGCACAGTTGGCGGCTTGTGCAATGAGCAGACTCAAGACTTGTTCGACCTCCAACTTCGTACAAAAGCTGAATTTCATGAGACGCATTCGTTGTTTTTTGATAAATGGAATTTTGGTTACTCTGCCGTCAAATCATGGGAACTCACGTATCTCCTCCAAGACTCTAATTATATCGACCATTACACCAGGTACAACCTCGACTCGACCTACGGAGTAATTGAGTGTGTTCCAAAGGATGGCTGTGACTTGAGCTTCAACATTACAGCAGCAGCAGCATCCCAAGTTGAAAGTTACGGAGTGGAGAAGAATGGCATCCAACTGAATGATACGCGAAAAGTCAAGAATCGTTATAGTGAAGATGCGTTCATGACGCCATTTGGTCAGAACTGCCCCTCACCAAGCCCAAGAACGATTCCAAGCCCAAGCCCAAGCAAATCTGTTTCTGAAGGTGCCATTGCTGGAATTGTAATTGCATGTGCCGTTGCTGTAGGTGTGCTTGTATTCGGCTCGATTTGGTATAAAAAACGCCAAAATCAGTCCTCCAAGGATGGAGAAGGAGAAGAGGGGGAATTACGTGAGAATCTCCTTTAGTTTGAAGAAGAAGAAGTTCGTATAGGTACATTGGTGAATGAATTGATGACTTGTAACTCTTTGTGTGAGATCCAAATGGAGATGGAGATGGAGATGGGGATAATGACAAACACATAATAATTATGTAGTACAAAATATGGCCAACGAAACTGTTAATTCCCATACATATTTACAATTGTGGTGCAGACGGCTACCCCAAATTGCATCATCGCGACCTACGAGAATTTCACACGTCTGATAGACATACAAAGAGCATGAGTAATGGCAAATAAACCATCTATACTATCATGGCCAACTATAACGGATCACTAGAAGCTGTTCATTGCCATATTCACTGCGTCAGATACGATATGTCGTCAAATGTGGTGCTCGCTGCCGACCAAAATGGGCCTCAACACGGGACCTACGACTACGAGGCTGTAGCACAGCTGATATACAAAAAAAGAGCATGAATAGTTGTATATATCCTTTCATACTATCATAATCAAGTAAAAAGGGCCACTAGAAGCTGTTCATTGCCTATTCACAGCGTGAGATACGATATGGCACTAGAGAGTAGTCCCAGAGTCCATCTCAGATGGCCTCATCAGGTCACTTACGACGTTGTAGCGACGCCGATACGACCAAAAAAGAGCTTGAGCCGTGAAAACAGATGCTTTTATACTATCATGGCCAACTATAACGGGTCACTAGAAGCTGTTCATTGCCTATTCACTCTGCGTGAGATACGATATGGCACTAGAGAGTAGTCCCGGAGTCCATCTCAGATGGCCTCATCAGGTCACTTACGACGTTGTAGCGACGCCGATACGACCAAAAAGAGCTTGAGCCGTGAAACAGATGCTTCTATACTATCATGGCCAACTATAACGGGTCACTAGAAGCTGTTGATTGCCATATTCACTGCGTCAAATACGATATGGCACTAGAGAGTAGTCCCGGAGTCCATCTCAGATGGCCTCATCAGGTCACTTACGACGTTGTAGCGACGCCGATACGACCAAAAAAGAGCTTGAGCCGTGAAACAGATGCTTTTATACTATCATGGCCAACTATAACGGGTCACTAGAAGCTGTTCATTGCCTATTCACTCTGCGTGAGATACGATATGGCACTAGAGAGTAGTCCCGGCGACTACGAGGCTGTAGCACAGCTGATATACAAAAAAAGAGCATGAATAGTTGTATATATCCTTTCATACTATCATAATCAAGTAAAAAGGGCCACTAAAAGCTGTTGATTGCCTATTCACAGCGTGAGATACGATATGGCACTAGAGAGTAGTCCCAGAGTCCATCTCAGATGGCCTCATCAGGTCACTTACGACGTTGTAGCGACGCCGATACGACCAAAAAAGAGCTTGAGACGTGAAACAGATGCTTTTATACTATCATGGCCAACTATAACGGGTCACTAGAAGCTGTTCATTGCCATATTCACATCGTGAGATACGATATGGCACTAGAGAGTAGTCCCGGAGTCCATCTCAGATGGCCTCATCAGGTCCCCTACGACATTGTAGCGACGCCGATACGACCAAAAAGAGCTTGAGCCGTGAAACAGATGCTTCTATACTATCATGGCCAACTATAATGGGTCACTAGAAGCTGTTGATTGCCATATTCACTGCGTCAGATACGATATGGCACTAGAGAGTAGTCCCGGAGTCCATCTCAGATGGCCTCATCAGGTCACTTACGACGTTGTAGCGACGCCGATACGACCAAAAAGAGCTTGAGCCGTGAAACAGATGCTTTTATACTATCATGGCCAACTATAATGGGTCACTAGAAGGTGTTGATTGCCTTTTCACAGCGTGAGATACGATATGGCACTAGAGAGTAGTCCCGGAGTCCATCTCAGATGGCCTCATCAGGTCACCTACAACATTGTAGCGACGCCGATACGACCAAAAAGAGCTTGAGCCGTGAAACAGATGCTTCTATACTATCATGGCCAACTATAACGGGTCACTAGAAGCTGTTGATTGCCATATTCACTCTGCGTCAGATACGATATGGCAGTAGAGAGTAGTCCCGGAGTCCATCTCAGATGGCCTCATCAGGTCACTTACGACGTTGTAGCGACGCCGATACGACCAAAAAGAGCTTGATCCGTGAAACAGATGCTTTTTTACTATCATGGCCAACTATAATAAGTCACTAGAAGCTGTTGATTAACATATTCACTCTGCGTCAGATACGATATGGTGCTTGAATGTGGTGCTTGCGGCTCTCTGAAATGGGTCTCATCAGGTCACATTCGAGTCTGTAGCACGGTTAACCTTATTAGGTCATCAACGAGGCTGCACTGTCTCTGATAAAATTTTAAAGAGCATGAGTAGTGGCATATATCCTCTTACACTAACGAAACTTTGTTGTTAACAGCGTTGAATTTGCAGCGTGAGATTTCAAAATCTGCCAAATTTTTCACATAATCAGGGCTCATACATTCGATGTTCTGCATTTCTACTATATCAGCTATTTCGAATATGCCTTGAGCTGCGATTTAACAACGTTGACAAGGCTAGATACTATATCTTAGTCTCGTTTAGCTGGAACTTCCCCCAAATCCAAATTGGAATTGGTCCTCATCAGTACCGGTACAGGTTGTCCTGTCGACCATGAAGCCTGAAGACGATACGCTGTTGCAATTATTTCATTCTCGCAACACTTTTAAGTTCAACTTGAGCTTGCCACAAGGACCTGTCGTTGCCGTCATTGTACATAGCACTACCATAGAGAGATACGATATCAACGACGGTATCCCTGAGATCCCGTGATTTTTTTCTTTGCACCAACTTACCCGCGGCTAGAAATTCTATCCAGACAAGCAAGTAAACACCCAGTTGAAATCGTCAGCGAGGAACGACCATGACGACTCATGACGACTGGATCATGCTGATCATTACGATAGACCTCTTCAACACAACTCAGTAGTATCAAAAATGGTCTCCTTCCGAACAACGTTCATTGCCGCAGCAGCCTGCGGTGGCGCTGCAGCTTTCTCACCAAGCGGTCGTCCAAGTTTAAACTCAAGATCGGCACAAGTCGAACTACATGCCACATCATCAATCCAAGATCGCTTCTCTGCAGCTGCCACAACTCTCCTCTCCTTCACACTCCTAACAACCCCACTGGTAACCACTCCACAATCTGCATTCGCTGAAGACCCATCGCAAGGAGCGAGTCTCGCCGCTAACAGTAAGATCACAACAGGTGGGGCGAGTACCCTTCAATCCGGCCGAACAATCGCAATCACACGAGGTGTCAACCTGGACAGATCCGACTTTAAAGGACAAAATCTCAAGGGCGTAGCATTCCAGCAAAGTATTGTACGAGATTCCGACTTCCGCGGAGCTAATTTGGTAGGAGCAAGCTTCTTCGATGCCACAATTGACGGATCGAACTTTGAAGATGCCGACATGTCCCTGTGCAATTTGGAAATGGCCCAATTGAACCGTGCCAATTTGCATAATACCGTGATGCGTGAAATGTATGTGAGTGGATCGACATTGTTTGAGGGAGTCAAGGATATTGAGGGGTCTGATTGGAGTGAGACACAGTTGAGGAAAGATCAGAAGAAATATCTATGTGAGCATCCTACGGCGAAGGGGACGAATCCGGTGACTGGAGTTGATACTAGGGAGAGTTTGATGTGTCTTGATTAGGTTGGTGATGATGATGAGCTAGGTCTTGTTTGCGATTGAAATATCAAGTAATAGTCTCAGTTTTGCCGATTCTTGTTTGTGTATACACATATACATAATATTAGAGTAATGAGTGCATTCACTATCACACACTTTCATCTCCCGTACCAGCTGCAACTACCACTGGTGTATTCTTGATCAAATGATCCTTGCAAATGAACTGTCCTCTACACATGGGACACTCTAAATCATAATTCAAACAATTCTCCTCTTTTTGTGGTTCCTTCTGTTCTTTCAACTTCATCCACCCCAAACTAGTCAACCAACGTACTATACACTCTTCGTGAAAGACGTGAGTGCAATCACTACTAGATGCCCAACATACTTTGTCAGACGTTTCGTATTCTTCGTGACAGATGACGCAAAGGTTGGGCACATTTCTTGACTCTGGAATGTCATTCAAACTTGATGTTTCACTTGTATTATCAGTTTCATTAGTGTTAGATACGCAGCTTTGTTGACCTGGTAGTGGTACGCATATATGGGAATATTCTGTTTTGTCATCACTTATTGTGCCCTCCTCGATATCTACTTGTGGTTGTTCTTCATCTCCCTGGTCGCTATGAGAATTTTCGGTTGATATACAAGTTGTGGTTGATTCCTCCTCTGTAGTTGAGGTCAATGTCGTCATGTTGCCCTCATTCAATGTCTGATTCAGAACACAAAGAAAGAAGTATAATTATAGTTATGAAAGGTGAGAAAGATGAATAATCATCATGACTGATGTTGTGATGTGTGTCAAAGAGCGACAAGAAATTGCTCACCGTAGTATATTTATTCAAATGCCTGAGAATTGCAGATGATCTCAGCTTCTCAATCTTTTCTTTATCCTCATCAGATAATGCCGCACTGTTGTCAGATGTGAATGATGTAAAGTCATTAGCGGCACAGATGACACATGCGTCACGAATTTGATGCACATTTTGGAACAACTTACACAACAGATGCCGGTGAAGGAGGCGGCGCACCCCAGATCTGTACCCCTCGCAATCGTAATACAACAATAGCTGAATAGATCAGAATCATCGTTCCAATAAATGCAGAGATGGCGCTCCACATGCTGATGGATAAGAAACTTCCTACCATGTTCTTATTTTTGTGTGTATAAATTCTTCTGCACTTGGTGTTCTCACGGATTTTGACGAGAAGGTGGAGCTGTGGTGGCACCGTTTTCAGATTCCAAGGTCGATGGCCCGCAGCGATGACCGATATCTTGAGTAGAGAGCTTAGACTGGTGGTTCTTCGAACAAAGCGGTTCCCCAACCAATGCTTTGTGGCAATTCTTGAGCAATGCAGCCAGCGGTATGTTTCTGTTGAGAGAATTCGGATTTTTGGTGTCAGAGGCTTCATTCTTCGGATTCGGACTAAATAATCCGATTTCCGACTAAGTTAGTACATAAGCGTTCGAATGAAGTACGTGGCATGTGACTGTGACATCATTGCTCACCTCCGCAACAAATCTCCAGCAACCAGCTAGCAACCTTCTCATAACAACAATGGAAACGACCCTGGTAGGAAGAGCAGGGCAAGAGCTAAATTCTTACTAATACCTATATTCATTACATAAAGCACCACCATGACGTCCACCACTAAGAAAGTACTCTTCAGCCTGGCCTCAATTGCTTTGGGAATCTACGCCCAGATACACAAGATGCATATCACCGGGCCGATCTTTGACCCCATCTTGGCTGCTTGCTCCGCACCTCACGAATCGGTCGAAGCATTTGTCAAAGCCACGGGATATCAGCCATACGAACTAGTGGCAGGGATGGGAATTTTTACACCTATTGTTTGTGTGGTGACACAGGTTTATGCATCAATTGCGCAACATTTATCCACAGGGTTACATCACCTGGGGTTTGGCGGTAGTTGGTGTCTTCCCAATGAGTTTGATCATGACAATTGAAGGAGGAAGAAATGGTGCTAAAGGACCTTTACGCTACCCTATTTTGATGGGTATATTTCATCAACTTTTGGGAATGTCAGTTTCTGTCCCTTTGCTGTGGGTTCCTGCTTATATTTGGGGTAGGGGAGAAGGACCAGTCACTTCGACGAGATTGTATTTGAGTGTGGCAACAGCAATCCCTGCTTGCATCTTTAGTACGCTAGTGTTCTTAGTTGATACTGATAGTTATCTATGGAGACTATCTGCTGGTATCCTGGGCGGACCCATGTTGGCTGTTGTATCGGGATTTGCTGTATATTTTGATGTGCCACCGAACAAAGAATCCAAGACGGCAATTGCAAAACATGTGAAGACGTCAAAGGAAATGTATGGATTCATGACAGTAATGTGTTTGATATGCTGGGCGGCACTTCTTCGTCTGACATTTGCAACTTATGGATTTGATCTCAAGGGCATTTGGAGTGCAATCTTCGCAGATGCAGATGCAGGAGTTGCGTTTCTCACAATTGATTACATTTTGATTTTTATCGCAGTCATTTTTGGATTTTTGGCGTACCAGTGTTGGGCAACTGCAATTAAGACTCTTCTTGCTTTGCCATTATTGGGCCCTGCAGCGTTGACAATAGCTGCGGAAAGGTTAGAGGTGGCAGCGTCAGAAAAAATGCTAGAGAAGGCAAAGGTGGCATGAGTTATGAAGTAGATTCAGATATCAAGAAAGTGTACTCCTGTGAAGTAGCACGTAACAATCTAGCCTATTCTAATATACTTATACAGAGAAAAAAAATATTGACATGACATTCATGTACTGCATCTACTTCGAAAAGCTGTGCCTGCGTTGCTCCATTTTCATTTCCTTCAAATCCTCTGAAATATCGTCCAACCTGCTTTGTATCCAATCAGGGCAAGGTGCATTACGAAGCTTATCCTTGAGCTCTGCAATCTCATGCGATTTGCTAACTACAGATGCTTTTAACTCATCTCTTTCATTAAGAATGACTTCCAGGTCCTCTTGAATTTCGTCGATGCTCCTTTGTATCCAATCAGGACAAGGTGCATTTTGTAGTTTTGCCTTGAGCTCTGCAATCTCATTCGACTTCTCGACAACAGAAGCTTTTAGTTCGAGGAGAAGGGCTTTCAGGTCCTTCTCGATCTCATCTATTTTGCTTTGCAACAAGTCAGGACAAACTGCATTTTGCAGTGTTGCCTTGAGTTCTGCAATCTCATTTGATTTGTCAATGACAGAGGCTTTCAACTCATCATTTTCAGCAAGAAGAGATACATACATTTCCTTTACCTGGTCCATCTTTTTCACGTGTGCCCACATTGCATCTATTTCTTTCTCGACCCATTTCAAGCACTGCAACTCATCATTCTCGGCCCGCAACTCCTCAATATGAGATTGGCATTCTTTTAACTCCTCCGTTTGCTCCCAGAAAGCTTTTGCAATCTTTTCCAAGTCACCCTGAAGTTCATTGCACTGGTCACGCTTTATCCCTAACTTCATGCGAAGAGTTACGTCCTCATCATCCTCATCGTTGGTAGTGGTGATTTTAAGCTCATCAATATCGTAGAGTGTATCTCTTGATTTCATCGATGGTGTCAAATCTGACATATTGCGACTATGTGAACGAGACTGTTTGGGTTTATCGATGAACTTGATAGTTTCTTCATTGTCAAGGACATCGTCAGAATCTACGCTTCCTTGTTGAGCAATAGGGATGTACTGAAAGTCTGCATCAATTGTGAAAGGGACACTGTTTAAATCATTGGCATGCGAGCTCTCATCAAAATCAAACACATGTTCTCCAAATAAAGAAGTCGTAGCTGATGATACATCACAGAGCGTAGAAGACGTGATATCATTTGATGGAGTCGCATCTACCTTGCCTGCCTTCAGTATTTCCAACTCTTCACGCAAGTGCTCATTTTCCTTCCTAAGAGTTGTCCAATCCTCTGCCATTTTATGAGCGGTGTTTGCAAGAGAGATATTCTCTCCCTTGATCATATCGTTCTCATTTTGCAGGTGGCGATTGATCCCTCTCAGCATCAAGAGAGCCTGCCTAAGCTCAGTTACCATTTGTGCATCGACTGATGAACCTTTATCAGCTACAGCAGCTGCTTCATGTTGTGTTTGTACCTCGGTCACTTCGTCCTCTTTAATAGATTCATTCGATAGAGGACGCTCCTCCTCTTGCTCGGCAAAGAGATCATCACGTGAGTCGACGATTTGTATACCAATACCCGATTCTTCATCAGCATTGATAGATTGTTCTTCGTCAGTACGCTTCCTGACAACAGTGCTGTTTTCAGCTTCAAGTAAGTCTGATGACATCATCTTGCTACCAACTACTGTTCTACACGCATCAAGCTAAGTTATTGTGAGCGTTCATCATCACATTTTTCGTCGTTGATCATAACGTGCCGTGATACTATCAAAATTTCATGCCCATTGTTCGCCTATTTTGTCGGAAAGTTCGCTAATTATTTTGATGAGGAAAGCTGCCAACATCCTTTCTTCTTTCTTCCAACTTCCAACAAACACAAATTTGACCTCTTCATCTGTTTCAGACAAATGTAGGAAATTTGAAAGATGGGTTGGCGAGGACTAAAGAGAACGCTCTTCTTAGAGAAAAGAGGCTGGTCTTTCAGAGGATGAGATTCAGAGAGCTATTGATGATCAGGAGAGGCGTGTCCACTAGCCTTGAAAATATCTGCTGATGTGTTGGAAGAATGGCAGCACCAGAAGTGATGCTAGAAGAAAAGGCTAAGTATCTATGGTGAGAGCCGCTGTGAGTAGCTGCATCCTTTGTCACATGGCGTTAATGTATGACTGTATTTATGAAAGGAAATAAGTTACATTTTTACAGCTCTACAATGAATACAATATGCAAAAATATCAGACTCTTGTCTTGCTTCAAGAGCTTTGTCTATGCTGTTCCATTTTCATTTGCTTCAGGTCGTTTTGAATATCTTGCAAAGCACTTTGTATCCAATCAGGACAAGGTGCATTTCGTAGCTTTTCCTTGAGCTCTGCTATCTCGTTCGATTTATCAACAACAGAAGCCCTCAACACTTCTTTTTCAGCACGCAGTGTTTCCAACTCGACCAACCATTCCTGATTTGCCTTATCTGTCTTTTTCACTTGGGCCCACATTGTATCTACTTCAGCCTCGACCCATTTCAAGCGCTCCGACTCAACCTTCTTAGTCTGTAGCTCATCAGCACGTGATCGATACTCTTTCAGCTCCTCGCGTTGCTTCCAGTAATCTTGTGCAATCTTTTTCAGGTCCTTTTGCAGCTCTTCACATTGTTCTCTACACTGTCCAAGTTCCATGCGAAGATTTACGTCATCGTCCTTCTCTTCATCGTTGGTAATGGTAATGTTCGGCTCATCAAAAAACGTCGTATCCTTGATGTCGTCAACGTTCTTAAATCTGAAGTAGGTGTAACACAAGGCTTGCCTATCAGTTTGGTTGTCTTTTCATTGTCTTGCACATCATCTGATTCGCCGCCGCCATTATGCTGAGTAGGTGTGAACTGCAGCTTTGGATCAATTGTAATAGAGAGAGGCACAAGATCGTTGGCAAGCGAGTTTTCATCAATCTCACACACATCATCACCGAGGGAAGAAATAATGCTCATATTTGTATCTAACGTGCCTTTCTTTAGCAGCTTCAACTCTCTACGCAACTGCTCATTTTCCTCCCGTAGCACTATCCTGTCCTTTTCCAATCGATGAATGGTGTTTGCAAGAGACATGTTTTCTCCTTTGACTAGCTCATTCTGTCTCTGGAGGTGACGATTGGTCCCTTTCAACTTGCATGTATATACTCTCATCTCCAGGATAGCCTGGCGAAGCTCGGTAATCTTTCGTGCATCGGCTGATGTAGCTGTTTCATTTTTAGGTTTTGTCTCGGCCTCCTCTTTTTCGTCACTGTTGTCTCGAGAGAGAGGACGCTTATCATCATCTACATCGGTAAAGAGATCGTCACGTGAGTCAATGACATGTATACGTATAGATTGCTGATGGGTGTTGATGGATTGTTCTATGTTAGTGCATTTGCCGACGTCAGCAGTGCTCTTGTCCTTGTCAGCTTCAAGTAATTCTGTTGACGACGTCATCTTGCTATCCCTTGCTACCAACACTATTATCAACCAGCTCTTTGCCTCGATTGATATTGTACAATATATTGGCTCCTTGGGGCGTTGTACCTATGTATGTCCACCGCACCGCGCTGCAGTGGCAAAAGGTTCCTCTTCACTCTTCGCCGATCGCATCGATCCCGATGTCCGTTTTTAGCTTACAGGTGAAGAGCTATTTTCTCGTCTCGTTTCGTTGCAAGGCCAATTTGCTCTCTGACATGTGTGCACACAAAAGGAGTGCGTTTGTATTTCATCTCTCACGGTACTGAACAGACACACACACAGCACCACACGGACAATGCGAAGGCAAGGGGATGCCGCACATCTCAATGAAAACCGTGAACAGAAAGCAAAAAATAAAAAATCAGCAGTCTCAAGCAGAGGGTCTGAGCTCTTATCTGGCCACACTGGTTCAGAGCCCATTTAAGCTCACTTATCGTTTTACCATTTCTTCTCCTCAGTATATGTTACCTACAAGTACTCTTGATTGCTATCTGTCTTGACACTTTGATCCTCACGCACTCAGCTAACAAAAATCAACAAAATACCATTGCACCATGACGATACTTCAGCAGGCCGACGGTACTTCCCTAGTCAATGAAACTTGGTATTTCGGACCATAAATCGACTCTGATACACCCTATGAAGCGATTAGGTCCACGAAATACCAAGTTTCACTGGATATTGAGCGAGCTATAGGGCATAGTCTACAGCGACGATGAGCGTGATGAATAAAAATGAGATCGAGCTGCGGATCGAAGCTTTGAAGGCACCGGCGTCAGCGGTGGCGCCGAGAGCACCGATAAAATGTGGATAATACTCCACGAAAATGCAAAGACCAAACAAGCGTACGGATACGCCATTCCACTCAGAGAACTCCTTGGTGATGGAGAAGGGGCCGTGTCTGAAGAATCAATGAAGCAACATTTTGGTGGCCAGTGGAGGGGGAAGTTTATTAAACAAAGAGGCATTGGTAAAGGATTCATCACCCGTACAATGAATAATTGTGTGTTTGTATCAATAGACGATGGCACTGCAAGGAACGATTTCCCGAATTCCGGCAATATTATCAAGCGTGGTGATGCGGAAGTGGGTGCAGTTCATCATTTCATCAAAACAGTTGTCACGTCATCAAAAGAAGATTGTGCTAGTGCAGACGCCGGAGCAGAGGCGGTAGATGAAGATGCGGTGGATATGGAAGAAAATGATGTCACCATTGGTGGTATGGATGGAAAAATGTTGCGGAATGTATTCAATCATTTCCCATTACACCACATCCGAAGCACGTTGGCCTGTGTAAACAGCAAGTGGAGAGAGACGGCATTGGATGCTACTCCATCTCCAGATGATTACCTTACAACACTAGAAGAGGACAGAATCCCTTGTGCCATCGAGTTCCTCGGCCAACAAAAGGAACAAGTCGAAACGTATGGGGGAGTCGAATACATCAAAGTATTCGCTGGAGAAGGGGTTATACTAAAGGATCACGAAGATATTTGGCGAATGCTATCAAACAGCTACACTCCACCAAAATGGGGTGAGCATTTCCAATCGTCCCAAACAAACAATTCCACAAGAGAAGAAAAGGAGGATTAGCAGTGGTGCAGATTTGAATCTAAATTAGAGTAAACTATTATACAAGATCAACATTGAATTGGACGCTATCAACACTCAAATAGCTTCTCTATAGTGTCCGCTAGCTGTACCAAGCACCATTTGTCACTCTGGTACAACTTAGCATGCTACAGAAGGCAAGGCAATCGGAAAACCATGGTCGGCGAGTAACTAGTGGTATCTTATCTACAGGTAAAAAGTATGTACAACTACGTACACAAAGAAGGTACGTACCTTTGGGGGGCTTGCCCTCGTGGGTTTCCCCGAAAACCCGCGGAGAAGAGGTAAACCAGAGAAACGACCTTAAGTGGGATTTTCACCATTTTGAACCAGTGTGTGGCTCTGAATTGATTCAAAGATAATTTGTATATACCATCTTCTTGATCTCCTACAATAATATCGAGAGGATAAATTATGTCTAACAAGACAAGCCGTGTGACATATGATTATCCAGTTGCGTCTCCTGAGAGTTCTCCTCACTGGGAGCGCATCGTTCGTAGTGTGGCGACAGCAGCAAAACCTACCGACATCAACGAAGATGATGGCCATCCATCGAAGATAAATTCACATGAAGAGCTGATTGCACAATTCAAACGAGATGTTGCTTCCCTATCAAAAACTGATAGAAAGGACGCTTATCTCAAAGTGGCCATCTGGAGTTGTGTTATCGGTTATTGTGAGGCATTAACGACACACAAAGATTCGTCACGTCGATATAGTATCTTTCCCATCCCAATGGCATCTTTGATTAGGCTGGTGCATGACGAGTTCTTACCGTTGATAGAGACAATTCCAAGTCACGACAATAATCACAGGCAGAAAGTACAATCTCTATCCAACGCAATATGGAAGCGATGCCAGAATAAAAGCAGTTCTATGCAAGATGAGCTCCATGCCAACAGTCTGTACGTATGTCTATGTGGTGATGTGGATGGCAAAAGTTTAGATTGCTTTGGTGCAGCTCTTTCGACAGTTATTGGTATGAATTTATTAGGGTATGCAAGTATTTTGACGCTGTCAGAGGATCATGCCTATGAAAGTCACTTCTTGGAAACACAAAGTGAAGAGAATCCGAGCAAAACAACAACATCATGCAATAATAGCAACCATGACTACGCAACATGTGAAGTGGCAATACCCGGCAACACAAAAGCCTCACAATCCAAGAGGGGAAGAGAGATATCCGAAACATTTATTGATTTACAAAAGCAATCTCCCCGACAACAATCACGAAAGAATATCACTGCAGAAACTTCGTGGCTGTACATGAAAGATAATGCAGTGTTATGTGACAATGCTGGTATGGCTATAGCGGCATTAGTTGGTAATATGAATTGTGATATAGATAAGCAGAAACTTGTTGGTGAGTCTGGGAAACCTCAGGTTGTCAGTGGGGCTTTGTATACGATGAAAACGTGACATGTTGTGGGTTCTGTACGATGCTGGTTGCATAGACAATTTTCCTTTTGCACTGATGGAGTTGGGGAGTGTGAGGAGCATCTTAGTTCCGCGAGAGGGTTGGAGTGGGTTGATGCTTCCGACATGCTGAGGAATGAAGGGAATGATGATGCAACAACAAAAGCTGATGAGACAATGGTCCTACAGAATGAATACTTCTTTTTATTGGCGATCTCCATTTCGAAGAAGAATTACAAGGATGCCCAAGCTTATCCATACCTATATGCTGCTCATTATCATAGAGACGCAGGTAGAGAGGACCAGAGCCAAGAATATCGTCTTGTTGAGTCCATGCGTCTATATTCCGAAGCTAGTCGAGTGGCTAGTCAGTATCGCTACGATGCAAAAGATTGTCTGCAGCTAATGAAACACATGACCACAGTCGCTTCTTTGATTGCCAAGGATATACTCCTGTTACCAAAGGAGGCTGGTGGAGACGGGAAGGTAGCGAGAACATGGAAAAGTCGGGAGAATGCTGTCGCTTTTGCAACTTGGCTCATTGGCTTTATAGACTCGCTGCTATTATGGGAAGAAAATGATGAGAAGCAGTTTGTCGAGATACTTGGCACGCATCACAAACATTCTCTTGGAAAGGGGTTTCAATTGCTCCCAGAAGACATCCGCGTGACAGCTGTAGACAAGATTTATTCTCAAGAGGAGGAACATCAAACAAGGCTGACTGCCATCACAGAGGAAGAGTTGATCTACTTCAAGCATCCAAGGTCAAAACGACTATCGAAAGGTGGAATGTTGATTCAAGCTTTGACAAAGAAGAAAGTAGTGATTAACGAGATGGTAATGGCAATGCCTTGCATATCCAGTGGAGGAAGAAGCACCAGACAACGAAAAAGATTCAAAACTGACTAATATGATAATCTTATTGTTATTTATTTACCCTTGGTTATTGTAGCTTTTAGAATGTAGTGACAGACATAATCTTGTCTTTAGCCATTTCAAATGCCAACCCTCCTCATTCCTGGGCTCATCCCTGTGCTAGCAGCACCATAATAATGATTTTCGTCATCATCAAATGGTTCCATGTCATCATCTCCATTGACAGTGCTCTCTTCGTCATCCTCTTCATCTTCTCTAATAGTATCGAATCCACCTCTCTTCTTCGATTGGCGACCAGAAGTTGCAGCTGCAGAAAAGTCAATTCTCTGCGATGGCATGTCATTTCCCTCCATGAAATAGTCATGACTATCATGAGAGCTCTTCTCTGGACTAGCCCGAGTGCCACAAGGATCCACAGATGACTTGCGTCTATCATCAATAACATACTCCTCATCTTCAAATGAGCTATCCTGCAACTCCTCCTCGTCTTCCTCCTCGAACTCTTCAAACTCCTCCTCTCTGGGATCTGAAGTAATCAACCCAAGCTTCATGCGTTCCGCAACTTCAGCCTCGCTTAGCATGGCAATACTGACAGAATCACGACGGTGGACGTATTGATTGCGGTATGCTGGACTGCGGTTGATGACTTGCATCTTTTCAAAGTCGATTAGGATGCAGCCGGCCATGGCATTGTTGCCTTGGTTGTGATCTTTGGAGGTTGAAAACACCTATACAACAGATAACAAGAGTAGAGATGATGGAATGAGTGAAACAAAGAAGCAGACAGCGAACAAAGAACAAACACACAACAGATTGTACTCACCGTAAACACCCTAGCCCCCTTCGAAACAGCCACCCCCTCCGCATGAGCCTCATGCGCACGCATAATATACGAAAACCCCTGCTGCTGCAAAAAGTTCGTCACAGCCTTGTGCCCAAAACAAATCGCCCCCCCACCCCTCAAACTATCCCCATACCCCGTCCTTCGATCCACACTATACTGCTCCTGCTCCTCCGACGCAGGATCAACTCCAGATACAATCCGAAGCAACCTGCTGATAATTATCATCCTCATGTTCATAAGGGGGATTAATCCCCGCAACCTTGGACACATTCAAAATGTCCTTTATACGACCTCCCTCCACGGAAGAATCGGAAATAGGCCGAGGAATACCCCCATGAACACAAAAGATATCTTGATCGACCACCGCTGCCAATGGCAAACCTATCAAAGGTGGCATTGGTCGATTCCCAAATCTTATACCCAATCTCTTCACCAAACCGTTCTCGACATTGGGCAATGTACGATCGGGCACCATAATGTTCTTCCCACCCGTTCACATCACGAGTTTCGTGATTGCCACGGAGTAAGAATACCTTGTGGGGGAGCATCAACTTCATTGCGAGCAGGTACGATACCACCTCCAAACACGACATGCCCCGATCGACATAATCACCCAAAAAGACAAAGTTCCCAGCGGTAAGTGACATACCCAAATTCCAAACATTGTCCGAAAAAGAAATGCAAATCTTCAAGATTGCCATGAATATCCCCAAAGACATATGCCGGACTTTGCAAAAAGACACATCGGGGTTCATCCTCCAATACCGCACGGACCTTTTTGTTTAGTTTGAGCACGTCCTTGGCAAATTGCTCTGATTTTAAATATGCAACGTGTTCGTGGGGACTACGGGAACATGTCTTGGATACGATCAATCAATGCTTGTTGCGAGCTGAATCCACCGTTGGTCATTTGATCGTCTGGGAGGTCATTGAGTGCTTTTTGGGTGGCTATGGATGCATTCCGTCCCATGCGTGCTCGTTCTGCCAAGAGTTGACGACGTTTGGCACTGCATTTGGATGTAGAGACACGGACAGTATTTCCGTACGGAGTGAGATTTTTCTTCTTGTTGCCGGATCCATAGGTAATGGCAGGTTCTGCAGTGCTCAAATTGGATATCTGATTGCGGAGTGATAAGACTTCTTTTTCGAGGGCGGCGATTTTGGCATCACGTTCACGAAGGAGGGATTTGGAACGGCCTTTGTCAGAGACGTTGATCATGCCGCTGCCGTTGTTGTGAGAAGCTGGGCCGGCGGAGGGGAGGGTGGATCGTTGTTGTTGGTGGCGGATCTGCGGCGATTGAAGGTGGAGCCGAGTGGGCCAAGGCCGGTGGAGGAGAGCATTGTGTGTTATGTGTAGGAAGACAGTGCAATGTATGGTTAGTATCTGAATGGCGAAAGCACCATCATTGAGATAATGACAATCGCAACGGACTCGATGACATGCGCATGCATCGCAACGGAAATCAAGATTTGAATTTTAGGCGAAGGCAGAAAGCATGACCCCGAAAATTAAAAGGGCTGAAAAAAGCAAGGAAGGAGCTGCGTCTCTGAAACCGATGCCGGCGATGATGTCCAGCTGGGTATGGTAGCTGTTGATATGACATGCCCGCTCGCCTATTACCATGCTCTAATCCACCTCATAAATTGTGTTCGTATTGTTGTGTCTTTCTTTTTTCATTCAGCAATTCTTCTTGGCCGCTTTGCAAATTGTGTGTTCCGATACACTTTTGAAGAGTCGCTGTCCATCATAATATTATTGCATTCCACTCTTCTCCTTTTCCCAATTAGCTGGCTAAACAACATCAGTCACTCACCTATCTCTGTTCTTTGGGCTCCGGCTTCGTTTTCTAGGGCTTTCAAGTGCTTCCTCTTCGTCGTGAAACATGATTGTCATAATTATCTATTTTAGTGTTTTTGTTGTCGTTACTCCGTGTGTGCAGAAGGAGATATTATTATTGCCCCTTGATTAATTACCTCTATCTCTTTAAATGCTATAGAATAATGTCACCGTTGTTATACTCTAGCAACTAGATAAGGGCAACGGGGGAGAACGTATTGAATGAACTGCATGCAGATCAATAATTATTCGCCGGTGTGGCGATTCTGCGATGTCGCTCCGGCCGGAAGTGATGACGGGACAGTGTCTGTGTTCTGTGTGTCCGCTTCAAAAGACGCGGGCAGAAGAGAGAAGCAAATCAAAAATGAATTCTATCGAGCATCAAAGAGCTGCATTCCCCAGCTTCTCATTCCTTTCCAGCAGCAGCGTTATCGTTGGATTCCAGTCGCAACTATGACCAACAATCTCTCAGTAATGGATGTTCAAGTTGGGGCAAATGGCGATGATTTGTTTGAGTTGAAAATCTCAATCGAAGAGTGTCACAATTTATTTGAACTCGATCCACAGCAATCGGCAGAGGTCAACAATGACGCACACAGCAATACTCCACCTTCTTCGTCTACACAATACTGGCTCTCCTACCGCTGCTTTGGAAAAGTCATTCAGAGCGATTTGTTCTGCATTCCGGATGGCCTCTCGGCGGCTGCATCGGCAAATGATAGCCCTTTCATTCCTACAATTCAAACATTCCGCATGAAGCGTGAGGAGTTGACATCCTACTTCCATGACAAGAAGAACGCCACATTGAGGATACATCTGTGTACTGAGGGCAATGTCATTGCTACAGCATCTGTTGATTTTGGTCCTTTGATAGCGTTTCAGAAGGAGGAGGTGACGGTAGTGAATGAGTACAAATTCAAGCCTCGGATGAAGGATTTGGAGCAGATATCGTCGTGTGCTCGCGTGACGGTAACATTGTCTCTTGATAAAAGCAGCGATGCTTCTTTTGGTACCACTAATCAGCAGCAGAAGCAACAACACCTACTACCATCAAAGTCGACGATGGTGCAGGCAACGAGTGTCCCGAAGGAACCATCTCCTAAACAGAGCAAGGAGGAGGAGACTGCCAAAGTAGAAGAAGGGGTACTGTCAAAGAGACTGCCAAAGAGGAGACTGAACGCAAACGCTGTAGCAATATCGACAATGACGATGCCCATCGCCGCCGAGAGACGCAACTGCTAGAAAAAGAAGCACAGCTTCAAATGCGTGAGGATCAACTATCAAAAAAGGAGAAACAGCTGTACGAGTCCCTTGCCTCGTTGGAGAACAGACGCTTGGAGTGGGAACAATCAAAGCATCAGGAGGAGTTGACGTGGCAGGAGAAGCTACGCAGCAAAGAAGCCGAGATGATGGGTATCCTTGAAGAACGCATCACGCAGAATGAACAAGAACGGACTATCCTCTATAGACAAGACACGGTCAGAATATGAACAGCTGGAGAAGCGTCTAACCAAGGCGATAGTGGAAGTGGAGGCGAAAGATCGTGCGCAGAAAGAGTTGCAGGAGAGTCATCAACATGAGTACAGTCGCAAGCTAGCGGAATTGGAATTGAGAGAAAAGCTCATCAAAAAGGAGATGAAACACACTGTTGAGATTGAGGTAAGTATTTATACAGCTAGGTTTGTGTAGAAGGAGTATACATGGTCCCGTGCTAATTGAGTCTTTGTCCACTTTCTTGCAGCAAGCACAAAGCAGCAGCAGCTCTAGAGCAGGTAGTCTTGGCCAAAAAGGAGGCTGCAGCAGCGGCAAAGAAGGTGAAGCAGGTTGAAGCAGAGATGGATGAACTTCGGGAGAAACATAGAAAGACTCCCGAAGCTGCTCTTTTGCAACAGTTGGCCGAAATCAAGGGACAGCTGGCTGATAGTGAACGTCGCATTGAAGCAGTGAAGGCTGAGAAGAACCAAATTCTACAAGACAAAGAGAAGTTCCGTATAAATGTCAAAAAGCTGGTGAGTCCTCTGCGTAGTAATCATGCTTGAGCAGTTTGTGTTTGATAATTTCTAACAAACGTATGCTATTATCGCATCTAAAGGCTAAAGCACTGCGCCAGGAGCGTGATAAGGCGGTGAAGCGTAAAGAAGAGAGCCATCAAAATGTTCGATTGAGCTACGACGACTCGAGTGGACAATTCGTGCTTGGGGGAGCGGGAATCTGAAGTACATCGTATACTTCAAGACCTCAGTAAGCTTACACAAAAGCACGATACTTTGGAAAGCAATCGTGGCTCACCTGTTCCAATTCCACTTCCATCGAGGCTCGCTCTTGGGATGGATGAAGTCCTTGACAATATAAGTTTGAGCTTCCTAAACGAAAGCAAAGCATTGCAGCAAGTGAAAGTTTCTCTACAGTGTCGTCATTAATTTAGTGCTTCTATACAACTCCAATGCAATTGTGTTGCTTGCATCTCGGCTTTCAATAAGCTGTCTCATTTCACAACATGAAACATACCTCCATTACATTCAGTCATGTCGTAAGTTTTGCTTTGGACGGGCAAATTCCTCCTACCTCATTGCGTGTATCACAATTTCCTTCAACGCTTTGAAGACTTCAATCATGCTTCGCACTCTTTATAGGAATCTAACCTCATTGTAACTTCAGGATCAGCAGTGCGAAATCAAAGTATTTGAGCGCCCGCTTTTTGAAAGACTGAAATAAATGGCAGGACCGTACTAACAACCATTGATTTTCTGATTCACATCACTTGGAATTTGCGACGACCCATTCATCGAACCCCCCAGGCACATCTGGACCTTCGAGTTCTACCTGCACTTCTAGCCTTTCTCTGACACTTGTGTTTGCTGTTGAATTTGAAGAACTAACACTTTGAAGCTGCTCGATGCATTTGTGGAACTTCCGACCATAATTGAATATTGTGTCCTTCATCTGATTCGCCGAATTGTCGCACCGTGCATGACCTAAGAGCACAGTTACTACTCTTTCACTTGTACTTTGATCAGTCTTACTTGAATCATCCTTGTTATTCTCTTGATTTTTCATATTCCGAATTATTTTGCGAACGATGCGATCGACAGATCCATCTGCGCTGCATGATAAAATTATGATAGTGCACGAAGCAGCTTTTTCTTCGTCTTCCAGAGACGCAGCGGCAGCCTGTTTTCCAATCATGTTCAAGGCTATCCAAGGACAAACGATGGATGGCAACTGTTTTGCTGGCGCTGCTGGTGCTGAGAAATCATATCGGATGCTCGTTTAGCGTATTCGTACGCTGCAGATGAGTCTGGTTGCTCATCAGGTTGGGGGGATACAAGATGGTGAACATATTTGAATGATTCCGTTTTTCAAGTTTGGTGGTGTATTCTGCTGATGTGAATGATATCAGAGAGTGTGCGGTGTGATGTGCTCTATCATTGATTGATGGATGGTTCAGATTTTGTGGTCACTTTTTTATTGATGTGTCGATCTGTGTGATCGATGCTCGCATGTTGCGACACAGAATCAAAGAGCCACAAAATGTTCGATTGAGCTACGATGACTCGAGTGGACAATTCGTGCTTGGGGGAGCGGGATCTGAAGTACATCGTATACTTCAAGATCTCAGTAAGCTTACTCAAAAGCATGATACTTTGGAAAGCAATCGTGGCTTGCCTGTTCCAATTCCACTTCCATCGAGGCCTCGCTCTTGGGATGGATGAATCCTTGACAATATAAGTTTGAGCTTCTTAAACGAAAGCAAAGCATTGCAGCAAGTGAAAAATTCTCTACAGTCTTTAGTGCTTCTATATATATACACAATCACACTCCCATATCACCGCAACATATGGCCGTCCTCCGCTTCGTCGCCACTAGAGCTCATAGTCGTGCTGCCAACATTGTTGGCATATTTGTTAGCAACTAGGGCAACAGGAGTCGTGATCGCCACCACATTAACACCAATTGTGTTTTAGCTCATTTCTGCAGATGCTCCCATTGAGTTGTCGCTCGAGCGCCTCTTCTTCTTCTCGCGATTATTCAGCGCGATAAAGCTAACAAAAGCGGCAAATACTAAGAAGAAGGCAGAGAGTCCGATCGCCAATGCTAACTCATTACTGAGGGATGTCTGTTGTTTCAAGCGTAACTCAGTGGAAGTCATGTCATCTCTATTGGAACGCGTTCCAATGTAGGTTACCTTGATTATTTCATTGTCCTCGTAAGTTCCCAACTCCATCCCTTGTTCGACGGAAGATAGAATTGCAGTTTTGCTAGCTTCCTCATCAGATTCAGGTCCAAGGTAAGCTGTCATGAAGCCACTGATAGGAGTGCAGGTAAAATTTGGATCAATTTGATCCTGGCACTCATCTGGAGTAAATATGAGGGTGATGACAGGACGAGTGACAGAATGTTTTGTTAGAGGCACATATCCAAAGAACGAGCCGCAGCGACAGCCAAGGGCATACTCACATGTGTTAGCCACATTCACATCTACTGGCTGTGAATCAAGCGCCATAACATCATCTACTGTCAACTTCCTCAAATAACGCCTTCTCTTTGTAACTCTCCTACTTGTGCTAACTGCGATAAGGCCATAGATCTGAGCCAAATCTGATGCGATACTGTCTTCCAATATAGATAAGGTGTCACCATTGAAGTTGCTTGCAGTCGTAAGGTCATAGTCAAACCTGAGAAGCACCTTAATTGCATCATCTGGTTTAGGATTGGAAGCGTCTGCAGACGTATACAATGTCTGAGTTGTCTCTTCTACAGCTACTGTAACAGGAGTAGACGCGCTGCTAGAATCTTCTTCTTCAACAACAAGGTTATCATCGGTAGTAGTGACATAAGAAGTGGTGCTACCAGAAGCGTTTGAGCCTGTTCCGACCGCTTCGTTACCAGAACTAGACTCACCGTTGACAGTAGGTGATAATGGAGTCAAACTGGGCTGAGAAGACGGCTCGCCTGACGTTTGAAGGCAAGTCACTCGGCATAGACGATGGCTGACCAGACGGGACAAACGATGGCCCGGATGATGGTTGTGCTGATTCAGATGGAGTCACAAACTGGGCTGAGAAGACGGCTCGCCTGACGTTGAATGCAAGTCACTCGGCATAGACGATGGCTGACCAAAACGGGACGGACGATGGCCCGGACGATGGTTGTGCTGATTTCAGATGGAGTCAAACTGGGCTGAGAAGACGGCTCGCCTGACGTTGAAGGCAAGTCACTCGGCATAGACGATGGCTGACCAGACGGGACAAACGATGGCCCGGATGATGGTTGTGCTGATTCAGATGGAGTCAAACTGGGCTGAGAAGGACGGCTCGGTGGTCTCAACAAAGTCAATCTCTTTGCGTTAATAGCGGCGGCTCATCGTCATCATCATCATGCACAAACAACAAAAAGGTCTGCATGGAACTTCCTCCGCATCTACGTCGTTTGAGCAAGGCCCATTTGGGAACTGGACCACTCATTATATCTCTTATGGTTGCCTGCTGCGTTGAATCTACTACTTCTGTTTGGCTGAACCAAGCCTACGTCGTCTTTGTGCTTGCTGCGGGTGATAAAGGATGGTGATGACTTGTACATTCGCAAAACTCGCCAAGTGCCAAGTTCCAATTATGGAGAATTTTCTTCTCTAGAGACGTTGCGAGGATCCCGCATCCCGCATCGTCTATTTCATACTAATTCCAACGTGGATGTTAAGATGCTTCTCATTTATAAGAGAGTTGTCCTCACAAATTGTTGGGAGAAAACTAAACTTGCCTCCGATCGCCAACCCAACAATTCTTTCATAGATAGCTGAGTGCATGTTGCTAAGTGCACGTGGCTATCATGTGTTCATCACGCGAAAGAAAAGCGATCCGCGAACGCGAAAACGATCGCCGAAGAGGTAAGCTGTCACCGTCATCCGCATCATTCTCTCAAAATGTCAAAATGTTCAAACAACTATCACCACATACAGAAGACCATAACAGTAATTCATGAGCAACTCTACTATCGATGTACCGATAAAGAACTCCAATGATGTATTGGAGTTCCTCTTCGTCTCGTCAACGGAAGCTACTACATCTACTGGAGCGACAACTACGACAGAGTCAACCACCACACAACCCCAGAGGTGACGACGACGACAACTACAACTACTACCACAACTGACGGCAACGACTACGACGGACAGAAGAACCAACAACAACTGAGGCACCACCTCTCATGACTGCGGAATTAGTAATGGGACTTTGAAGAAACGACAACAACAACAACAACGGCACCGCCTACTACGGAAGTGGTAGTGGAAGTGGAAGTGGAGGAAATAACAACGACGGCACCGCCTACTACGGAAGTGGTAGTCGAAGTTGTTGAGGAAACCACGACGACTACTGCACCGTCTACTACGGAAGTGGTAGTCGAAGTTGAGGGGAAACCACGACGACTACTGCACCGCCTCTGGTGACTACGGAAGTGGTAGAGAACACTGAGGAAAACAATAGACTGGTCAACATTTGTCGATGAGCTGCAGGAGAAAATTAGAGAGAGTGCTGGTTCCGATGAGGACCTTGAGCCAACTGCAGAAGGAGGTGACAAGGTAGTAGAAGAAGAGGTTTCAATCGAATCAAAATCATACTTTAGCTGCTCATCTCCTGCTGTTGCCGAAGATGGGACAGTTTCTCCTCCTGGCAAAGCAATTCTTCTCGAATATGATTATGACTTGACAACTATTGCCGACTTGGACGAGAGCACTTTGTCTGGACTAGATGATGGTATTACGAAGAACTTGGCTGATATTTACGGGCTTACTGCGTGTAGAAGGCGTCACTTGAGAGGATTGGAAACTGACGTTGTCATTTTGGCTCTGGACTCGAAGCCTGCAGATGTTAGTGCTGCGGATACCGCTGAGTGTGCTACACAGGTAACAGACACAACCAGTCCTACCTTCAGCTGCACGCCCATTAGCGGATCAATGACTGCCTACGTTGAGAACGACACCGATGTTGAGGTGGCAAAGGCCAAACTACTCTCACTCATCAAGGATGGTATGGCTTCAGGCGCATATACTGACGATAACATTATCAAGACTTCATACATCGGTTCACACCCTATTGTGGTGGCCGATGATGTGGTCGACGATACCACCGTTCCAGTAATGAGTGAAATAGAAGCCGCACCTCTCAGAGAGAAAGAGCCACCGACGATGGCAATTGGCATCTCCGTTTTTTCTTTTGGGATTTGCGGCATTGGTGCTCCTGCTCGCCTTTTGTGTGCACCACCGCGGCAAGAAAGACGTCGAGGAGCCATCTGCTGATGATGAAGAATCCACTCAGCAGCCAGTTAAAACATGATGTGGAAAAAGTAGAATCTGCAGAGTCGACAGTAGATTTAACCGAGAAGGGAACTACTGACTTGTCTGGTGATATGTATGGCAATGTCGCGAGTAATACTTTGAGCTCTAGTGGTGAAGAGGATGACATTCAATACGCCATGACGGAAGATTACAGTCACTTAGCTCATCACATCAGCAATGGTCCTGATATCACTCAAGTTCATCCTGAATCTTGCTTGGCTGTAATTGCCGATTCATCCTTCGAAGCAAGATCGTTTGAAACAGGAACCCCCATCACTACCCCCATCACATCCCCGGTCTCCTCTCCTAGGAAGCTTTTGCCTTGCATCATGTCTCCTGAAACTTCTGTTGAAGAAGATTTGCTAGCTGGCGTTGATCACGGAACAACGTTGGACTCCATTCCAATGCAAGGATCTATCGATAACGATGAGAGACTTGACGTTGACCATGGAACAACTTTGGACTCGATCCCAATATAAAGATCTATCGATAACGATACGAAACTTGAGGGATATTGTTTTATATTTGCGTTCGATTGACCGACTATCGATAACGTTATGAAGTCAGAATTGTTAACTTAGAAAAATAATGTGTACGTGATGCTTTGATTTAATGAATTTACAGGATGTGAAATGAGAATAAGTTGTTCTTCGAAAACAGTTGACAAACTCCACCGACCGCTGGATTATGTGAGAGTTCTAGCAGATCTTCTGCTAGCAGCTCGTGCCTTGGCTGCTTTGAGCCGTTGTCGATGTTCATCCTTGGATGTTGCGCCAGTGTTGTCTGTTCTCGGAGGTGGGGGAGGAATGTTTGGTGATTCATCGTCGGATTCGGAGCTTGAGCTACTACTTTCATCAGAAGAGTCATCGTCGGCTTGAACATCCCTCAGTTTCGCTGGAGGAAGGTTCCTTCTGCTGCTAGATTGTTTCTGGATAATTGGAGTAGATTTGCTACGAGGTGGAGGTGGGCGGAAGGAACGAGTGTCTGGATAGTCATGGCTCCCATCTGATGTCGCTCGTGAAAAATCAATGGACGTGCCTTCACGGTTTGATGCTCGTGAATAATCGGATTGATCTATTTCTTTCCTGCTTCCTTTTGAACTTGCACGAGTCCGTGGCCTTGTTGAGTCATCCCGATTCATACTCCTTCTACTGCTACTGTTACTTCTACTTCTCGGTCTCTGAGAATGCATGTAATAGTCCCTTCCGTACAAATTCTGGTCATTAATGCCGTGTTGAGGCTCATCGTTGTAATCCATCGGAACAGGTCTGCTGCGACTTTCTATGTATGCCAGTTCTTCGTCCTCTCTTTGGAAATGTTTACTCGCCCTTCTTCTCGACGAACGAAGTGACATGCATAACAAACAAAGTAATACAAGACACACCACAATGAGCCCATACAGCGCGTATTGTGCAGTTTTGGATGGCTCTGGCTCAGAGTAAATGTTGATTGCATCTGGAGTGGTTTGGACACGATCTCCTATGTAAATGGTCTTCAATATTGAGCCAGTCTCGTATTGCCCATCAGCCATACTCTTCTCAATTATTGATTTGATGCGATCAGATATGCCATTCAGTGCATTTTGATCGGTTCCTGATTTGGCAAACAATGCGAATCCACCCTTGGCAGGCGTGCAAGTCGTCTGAGTGTCTAACTGTACTTCTTCTGTGCATCCTGCTACATCAAGGTCTAGCCCATCGACTCTGCTGGATGTGATACCAATAATGTTGCTGAAATCACCCTCCTCAGACTCTGATTGTTGCATGTTTCTATTGGATAATTCATTACATCCAATTCTCCGGGCAATATCGTCTAACATTAATTTCTTTGCTTCTTTTAGTGCATCGCTAGCAGCAGTGTCTAACTCGTTGTGAAGCTCATATGCAAATATGACGTCGATGTATGTTTGAGGGCCTGCTTCGACTCCGACACCACATTTGTACTCAATGAATCGTGATTCCTCCTTCACTAAAGATTGTACAGTTGGCGATGGCGTAGGTAATGACGTTGGTGGTGATGTTGGTGGTGGAGAGATTGGTCGTGGAGTTGGGAGAGGATAAGGAGGATCTGTTGGTTCTATTGCCAATGAAAATCAAAACAAAATTTCAGAAATCAAGATGAAATAGGCTCACCTATTTCAGGGAGTGAAAATGGCTGTGCTGTCTCACCTTTTGTTGGGTTCAGCGTAGGCAGAGGAGTTGGCATCCTTGTTGGAGGAGGTGTTGCAGGTGGCGCAACGTCCACCCATGCAAATGTCATTTCTTTCAGAATCTTGAAGAAATTTTCAGCACGCTCAGGCCCACCATCAAGTTCTCCTGTGCCACAAGGGGGGTTGTGGCATCCCTAGAGCGAAGAGTATTGTGAGTATTTGAGCGAGAATCAATAGCACGTTCCATACATCATGAGTGACTTACTCTATTGACTATTCCTGACACAGAATTTATAAAGGCATCACCCTCCATTCCACCGTCAACAAATTTGCGTAGCTCATCAAGATAAATCCAACCATCACTCTCATACGGTTGAACTTGATCAACCCAGTAGAAGAATCCAGCAATCCATTTCAATTCTTTGTAGTTTTCGTTTGCGCAGATAGCCTAGAAAGATTGTATTCGGTGAGAAGAGTGCTAAGTAAATGAAGCACACGTAACGATTGCTGATATTTCATTTCACACGTACCTCTGGATCTTTGCAAAAGTCAATATCCGGATATCTGCTTTCTCTACCTTCTTCGTGAGCTCTCTTTCCTAAGAAGTAATTCAATTTTCCAAAGTTACAAACTCCTGAAGTTTGAATGACTGGTAACATTCACAATGTAAGATGTGAGATACATTGCACACTTACATGGAAAATCAGTTGCGAAAAAGCTGATTGTAACCTACCTCCTCGTCCCCACCAACAACATCCTTCCACATCAGTTCTACCCGCAGCATTCGCATACGGTGCATCATCAATATGCTTGCCACCCTTCTGACCCTCATAGACATCACAAGATTCTGGTGGATTAGCCCATTGGTTGTTACATTCATACGAAAAGTCCCAGTATCCAGTGTGAGGATATTGTGTCTTTGGTCCACAGAACAAAGGTCCTGGAGCACCCCACCATTTCGCGTGTGTTACCTATGAATCACAGAAGAAGCAAAGATGAAAAGGATTAGACAAAAAAAGTCGAGAGCAACGCTCCTTCGCTGTACTCCTCCAGCAGACTACCACTCACAGCATTGATGGACATGTTGATATCAACCTCACACTCCATAAATCGTTCATCCTCTTTACAATGATAATCTTGATAACTCTGCCCCAACTGTCCACAAGCATTTGCTATCGGGTACATCTTCATATCACCCACTCTATCCCATGAATTTTCATCACAAGCATCATACCGAATCGTCTCTTTCATAGCCTGTGCCAAAAACGCAGCAATGTTGACCAAACCGTACATATGACAATGGGGACAGTCTGGATCATTCCCTCCCATGTAAATCTTTTTACCATTGACACCCTGTTTGTACATTAGTTGAAGTCCGTCAAAGAATCCATCGAAGCGGTATACTGTGGATGGAAGCCATTGCATCCCCGGTGTTTCGTATAGGAATAGTTTGGTGTTGATTACGTCTTTGATACTTTGGAATGTCTCTTCTACTGCTGCGTGTCCAAACGTTTTGATTGTTCCAGTCGATGCTGTTGTAGATGATGATGATGATGATCCTCCAGCATTCCAAGCATTACAAATAGTATTCAAAAAACACGCTTGACCAAACGGACAACCTTTCCCCGTCGGACAAGCCACACCACACTTGGCATTGGCATCTTCTAAATTTGTACCACAATATCGACTCGATGATGATGTGGTGGAGCAGCTATTAATTCCAGAGAAGCAATATTGACCAAGTGGACATCCCGAGCCGGTGGGGCAGGCTGTACCGCATTTGAGGGAGGCGTCGGTTGCGGATGTGCCGCAGAACCAGTTGGTGTTGGTTTGAGAGTTGGTTGGGTGCACGAATGATAAGAGGAGAGTGCATAAGAGTATCATCAATGGATGGTGAAAACTACATGTGATTGGCAGCGGCTGCATAGCGAAGAAACGGTGGGATTCTGCCATCAGGCACCACTATTCTGTCTCTGAACAATCCAGTGGCAGCCAATCTATCTACTGCTCCTCAATGATCTTTAGTCAGTAGCACGTTGGATGTGGGCAGATAATGTACGATAGCATTGTTATTATGATGAAGGGCTGTGGTATTTTTCACCTTGACATTTTTTTTGCATTTTTTAGATCCGCCCATGAACCTGGTAAATATGAGAAGTGATAGGTAAAGGTGAGAATACGACCAACCCTCGCCTAATTCAGCCAATCAAGCTTCAAAAAGGCTGTCAAAAGCTGTCAAAAAGCTGTCAAGTACACGTGGCTTTGTACTAATTCCTACAATGCCATCTGGATGCAACTTCCCCTTCACACGCATGCCAAAAATCACTGAAGAACAAAGAATCCATCCAACTGACCATTGAAGATAAATCAGCTACAAAGATAGAGCTTATTATCTCCAAAAGTCATATCATATCAGAAATGAAAAGCAGCATCCAACACTATGCCGACCATCGCACAAACCACGAAAGAGAAACGTCTCATCTCCGAGCTTTTCAACGACGAAGACATAAAATCAAAGAAACAACGGGTTCGTTTTGATGATCACGTTGAAGTTCTCAGTGAAGAAGATGATGATGATCTTGACGATACTGAGGAAGAGGAGGAAGAAGAAGTGGAGTTTATTCTTTCTATAGGAGAAGATGGGGATTTTGATTATACCATTATTACTACTGCGACCGCAGCGGTAGCATCATCAGCGGATTGCCAGCCTTCTCAAGAAGACATCAAGAAGCCATCATCGCCGGCAAAACCAAGAGAATGATGCCAAGATTACTCGACCAGCATCACCTTTTGCAGGATCCGATCGTCGTCTTTGCGAAGAACTGTACATACCGCCTGCCTCCTCGTCTGAGGATGGTGACTGCTGTCCCTGTTGTGAAGGTATCCTCAACGACATCATGATGTTGCCATCCTTCAACAACTACTATCACCCATCATCACGATCAAGTGTGACTTCTTGGCAAAATAGTTTAGGAAATAACCTCAAGATATTCATCCCAAGTAGCAGCAGCAGCAGTGATGAAGATGATACGGCAACAGCAGGTGCAAAAAGTCCTCCTCTTGATGACTATGATGCCGCGTTACTTACACCACTCATCACACCTCCACCAACTCCAAGAAGAGACCTATCCTCCACTGATGGAGTGATGACTTCTGACGAGACAGTTATTTGTGAATGGCCATGTAATTTGACTGTGGATAATGCTATTACATCGGCGTTGGAGTTGCCTCTTTGAGAGAGAGAGAGGTTAGTGTAATGTTGTGTAATCGGGGTGTAGGAAGGTTGTAGAGTAATTGCGTTGTTTTGTTGAAAATAATTAATAGTGATCAGTAATTAATGAAGTAAGAACCAAAAACTACTTTGAGATACTAAGTACGAAGTCTTATGTCTTCTTGCTTCAAAAGAGTTAGATTTGGAAGGCTGCTGAATTATCAGATGTGATGACGAACTTTAAGTTATATCCTTTTGCTTCCCCAGTCATCTCTGACAATTCTGTCCAGACAAAATATATTCCTTTGCATAATAAATCATGATAGTTGTAATGATAAGGTATTCCCCACACCTCTAAGAAACGTCCATCACAACATCTCATCATCTGTTTCCATCAACCGCCCTTGGCTAGTTATACAACTCAAAAAAGAACAGAACCAACAAGATCGTTCTTCATATTTATTTTCTCCACTTGTCAGCATCCTTATCCTTCATCTCATTAAACGCATCTTCACCAGGTGCCAACAGAACAGGAACCGCCGCAGTCAAAATCGCCAACACTCCAAGGCCAGCTGCCAACCCAAGTCCTCCAGGAGCGTTTACTGCTCCATATTCATAATCATCTACTACATCTGCCGCAAGTGCCGCGAATGGTGTGGCAATTACGGATGCTGCTGCGACGGTGGCAGCGTTGCCGATCTTTTCAAAGTTGACATTTTTTGCGGAAAGTTGGGTAGTCGTCTGAGCTGGTGTGGTTGGAGCGACAAAGGCCGATGTTGATAGTGGCGGAGAGGAGAGCGATGATGGTTGTAAGCTTGTACATGTTGGAAAGATTGGAATGCAGTGGGTTGTGAGATCAAAGGTGCTATGATATGAATTGTATTGAGTTGGTAGTACAACAGTTAGTTTGATTGATTGCTTTGTTGTCAAGGAATCTTTACGTGCGTTTCTTCGGTTGTTCACTTTCAGCGTTCTCTTCTCTACGCACGGAAGAGAAGAGAGAAGGATCCTGTCCTGATGAGGTTTGCTTAGTGTTTACAATATTATGATAAGAAGGTTCCAGGTGCTCCCACTTCCTCTCACGTATGCCTTTGCTACAATACAACCTCATACTCGTCCTCTGACGAGGTCCAATTATGGATGCTCAGGAGCTAGAGCTTCGTTGTACAACTTACCATCATAATGTTCATGTGCATGCTGATGCTGGAGCTGTAGCCCTACTGTTGCTGTTGTTGTAGCTGTTGGAGACTATCATCTATCCACACGTTGTGTTTTCTGTAGAAGCATTTACTGAGTAGACGCTCGATCATTCGTGCCTTAGAGCTTTTACTTCCAGAGTTAGAGTAGAACAGCAGCAAATTGTTGAGAGGCATTCTTGGACTTGGATTGGTGATTCCATATCAATATCATTGAGCAACCACTCATTCAAATTGCATTACTAATCTGCGATGACAAAGTATCATAAATGAAACACATCTGTACTTTGTTCAGCTTTCCATCTGTAAAGAGGATTTATTTGCTAGTCAGAATGGTAACAAAACCAATAATTACACTCTCTAACGCACAAGTTATTTCTGAACCCACGTATTCTTTTTCCACATCTGGTAGATATCATATTCAGTCGTACTTGGCTTCACTTGAAACACCCTCAAGCGTTCAGACTCCTTGACGATATCGCCCACACTCTCCAACTGATGATATCCCTCTCTGCCAGGGTAATCATGGACTCCAAACATTACCTTCTGCATGTCCCCTCCACGGCTCATCGCATGAAGCATGGATGCACAGGCACATGCGACTCTGTACCTTCCATCAATGAGATAGAAATCGAATGCCTCCATTTCATCATTCAATGGAGCGCTCTGATAACTTAGAGGAATCTTCTGCAGCGTATCATTCTTTGGTGTACCAAAAGCACCTGTCGCTCCAATATCCGCAAAGATGAACCGAAAATGATCCATGTTGACCTCTTCCCTTATATTGGTTACCCAGTCTGCATCGCTATCGACGCCTACATACCTGGGCACACCCACCCACGCAGCAATTTTGGTAGACTCTCCCAATCCAAATTCAAAGACAGAATCGACACTGGAGTAAATGTCGGCTAGCAGAGTACGATCTGTGTCAAAAAGTCCACCAGTGCCTCGTTCCATGGACACTCCTATTTCGTATGTCTTCTTCTCGACATTATGGTTGAGAGCAGCGGCAGATTTGTGGAATTCTTTGTGCATTTCATCAAATGACGACATCTTGATGCCAACGCTAGGAGACAATACGAAGGATACCTCCTTCATCTGCATCAAGAACATACACAACATAAGCGTCGCCAAACCACATCTTATCAAGGCTCTTGATTTCGACCAGAAGCGGAAGTGTTGCTGCTGGTGTCCTCCAAATCCTGCTTCTCTAGTCACGGGGTTGCTGTTATCGTTATCCATACTTGAGAGCTTGAGTGATCTGTTGTCTGCAGGAGTATTATATTATTTAAGATAAAATTAAAAGCCAGCAGCATTGAGCATTGGCGTTGTTGGATTTTGTGGTTTGATATCCTTTGATTAGATTCTTATGTACTTAGTGCTGAGGGTCTTAGTTTATTTTCTACACGCGTAACTTGACTACGTGGTGATAAGATTATCTAAACTGTGTGCGTTCGTGATAAGATCTTGCCACTGGCTGCGCTGCCAGGTACTGACTGCCCTTCCGGTTTCGGTTTTCGTCTGGACAATTCCTACGAGAAAGTAACATAAAGTGGGCGTCCCCGATCGCGCCCCCATCCAATTTCGCACATGCGTAGGAGTCAGTAGTAAAGAGAAAAGCAAATTTTTCATTTGTGATCATCATGAACGGAAACGCAGGGCTTTTGTGCTTTCAAGCAAAGAGGCCCCAACCTCTCCGTTGATTTGCTCTGCTCGCATCTGAGTAGTCTGCATGAGGGGATCATAAATTACATTTGGATCTCCTTTCTAAATCCACAACCATGCCGTCCACACTCTCCACAGCCATCATCGCGGCCCTTGCCACTGGTACATTGGCCAGAGAAGACGTCTTCCCTGTCACCAAGCCTGATTTTCGGTACCAAGAATTCAGCAAACTCGACCGTGTACAACAAAAGGCCGCCACAGACCAACTCGACTACACTGCCATTACATGGAACGCACTCGGCCTTGCCGATGTAGAACGTAAGGGATGGGATTACCTGACCACAGACCAGCAGATCGGTGCTACCCAAGTCGGATTTACCAAGGAGTCTTGGGACTGCTTCATTGATCACTACTCCTCAGCCTACTGGGCTGAACTTGTCGCCAACAACAAGGCATCCCAGTACATGCGTCTTGGATGGAGTCAACAGTCTTGGGAGGGTGAGGGCGACCACCCTACCACAGAGGGCAAGTGGTGGGATCAACTCTCAGAGGATGAGAAGAAGGCAGCCAACTCTCTGTGCTATTTCAAGAAGAACTGGAACAGTGAAGATATGAATCCCAATGATAGTTACTTTCCCTTCAATTTCCCTGAGTTTAGGTACCAGCCATGGAATGAGTTGAGTCTTTCCATGCAGAATACTGCCATTGGCATGATGAACTACACGGAAGACTTGTGGAATGATCTTGGAACACATGTTGCCGAGAAGAACACCTTCCTTAACTTGGACTCTGTGACCCGAGAGGGTGCCATGGAGCTCGGCTTTTACACTCATAACTGGGATTGCTTCATTAACCACTACCAAGCCTACTACTGGAGTTCCTTCCACTCCGATCTCTTGGTTGCCGTCGAGACGTTGGGCTGGTCTGAAGCAAGCTGGACTAACGATATGCAATCACCTCCTCTTTCTGAATCGAAGTACTGGGCTGACTTGTCCCCAGAAGAGAAGGCAGCTGCTACCAGGCTGTGTTACTTTGAAGAGACCTGGGATACTAACGAATACCCCACCTTGGAAGACTTTGATATTTCCACAGCTGTTACTCCAGATGGTCCTCTTCCACAAGACATCAACTTGAACATTTATGAAACTACTGGTTATGCTGGAAGGAGCCCAGGTATGGTCGCTGCCGGCCAATACATTTACAACACCAACGCCTCATACCGAACGGTGGTCTCATCAACCGTTTTGGGAGTGGTTGCCTTGGCCGGAGCATTCCTTTTCGCATAAGTGTTGAGAATGTTTATCTGGGTTTCAACTAGTTATGTATTGGTGTGAAATGAACTCTATTTTGTAGGTAGGGATGTATAGGGTTTCACGCACTTTAATTGTTAAAATCTTTGTTAGTAATATCTTTCAGTATCTTGTGTGTAAAATTATCAAACAATTCGTCTAACCGATGCATCTGGTGTAAGAATGATGTGCTCCATATCTTGATGGGAATCAGGAGAACCGGGCGATCCGACAGTGTCAGGAGTGGTCGCTATTTCCTCCTCTCACACTGGTTCAGAGGCCATTTTGTGTCATTATCCGTTTTAACCTTTCGCCCAATTTATAGCTGTGACTTTCGGGCTTGCCCCCGGGGGGCTTTGTACGTAGCCTCGGACATATGTAAGTGTAGCTACTTCTTACCCGTAGACAAGCTACCTTACAATTCTATTCAACCATGGTGCTTCCGTTCCTTTGACTCCTAGCAGCATGCTAAGTTGTATTCTTGTGCAGAATAGTGCTCAAAACAGTCAACGGTTACCATGTAATTATATTGCGTAAGTTGGCAGTGTCAAATCGTGCGAATCTTGTACTAAATTTACTTCCAATTAATTGGATACCATTTTTACAATCTTAACAATAACAAGAAGTCACACGCATTCCTGAGTCATACCCTCTTTCCTTTGTCATCGCATTACCTCTATCGACCAGCTTCGTCTCTCCAGATTCCTCACTAGCGACAGCTTCCTTTGAT
Organism: Skeletonema costatum; assembly: GCA_018806925.1. Lineage (NCBI taxonomy): Eukaryota > Bacillariophyta > Thalassiosirophyceae > Thalassiosirales > Thalassiosiraceae > Skeletonema > Skeletonema costatum. The sequence goes on along the minus strand of JAHBBA010000063.1, from coordinate 3,024 downwards.
GCGACAACTTTGCTGTGAATGTAGAAATGTAGAAAGCTTCCACGTCCACTCCCCCAAGTCTGATAATATATTTGGGGATCTTTCCTTGTGATAACATCATCTGCTGATATGAATACGTATATGTTTATAGTCCAAGCGACGAATTCACCACGGATGCCATGTTGTTAAGTAAACTTACCCCCGTACGCTCCAATATACCTTCTCGCATCCTCAGATATCCCTCCCTCCCTCTAGCAGTTCTCTAGGAATGACGGCGTTGATGTTATTATTAGCCTTTGTATTTTGGAGATGGTAAAGCCACATATCGGAGCGCTCCCGGCACTGCTAATGACGGCGTTGGTCTTCAGAGAGTGTCAATCCGAATCACTCTCATTTTTTCCGTCATTCTCATTTATGTCTAGAAGATACTCTCTAGCTCGCTCAAAATAAAATAAATAACCGGATTTGATGGACCTAATCGCTTCATAGGATGTATTAGAGTCGATTTAATGTGTCAAATCCGGTTAGCCAATCACTTCTTGAGGTACTAGCATACGCTGAAGTAGCGACATGGTACAAATTTCATACGGAGCACATCCCCCTCACCATGAAGTGTTCGAAAGGAATAGGGTGACGATACGTGTCTTTGGCCACGGGGATCTCATATTAATCATTATACACAAGTCGGAGGTGCTCTCGGCACCGTCGATGAAAGAAATTACCGTCAAAGCGTTGACACAATGTTAGACCTCTTTGATATCCACCACTCTCGACGTCGCTGCAGATAATGCTCTCTAGCTCGCTCAATATCCAGTAAGTTTTGGTGTTTCGTGGACCCTATCGCTTCATAAGGTGTATTAGAGTCGATTTATTTTGCGAAACACCAAAACTTATTCACTAGGGAAGTACCTTCGGCCTGCTGAAGTAGCGACATGGTGCTATGGTATTTTGTAGATTTTGTTGGTGAGTGTTGGAAATCGGAGCGAACAAGCCGAGTGGGCCAATGACAAACAGCCCACGTACGCTGACGTCGCCTCTCGCGGCCACGCATCGGCACTCAAGTGCAAAGGCTGATCTGACCATGGCAAGATGCAAGATTGATCTCACAATCGATAGTATAGTAAATTCCCGTTAACTGATATTATCTATCGATAGCAAGTGTGTGATTTAGATTGATTGATCTTGGTAGATGCAAGGTTGGAGTGATCTCCACCATTAGCTCCAGGAAGAGTCATTTCTCCAACATATACTATCGATTGCGATAGTTGCTCTTATGAGTACTGAAAACGAAACAACGAGCCCTGCGGCGGGGGATGACAAAACCGGCAATAATGCTAGGTCAGACCAACGCAGTGGCAATACAAATAAAAATAAACAAAAGAAACAAAACCACAATAGTTCCGTTAACATGAGTGGATCTGTCAAGGAGATGGAATCTGGAGAGGACGAAGATCATGCAAGTACCTGCCCGGAGCCCGACGCTCCTGAGAATGATTGTGTTGTCTACTGTAGTGATGTCATGGAAAAGCTCATCTTCATTCAATCAAACGGTTGCAGTGGGAAGGATCAGATGAAGCAGAAGTCTACTTCTAGTAGCACCATATTGGTCATGGATTGCGGATCATCGGTTCATCTTTTTTGTAATCCTGATCTGCTGGTGGAAGTTTATGAATCTGATACGACTTTAACGGTCAGATGCAATGCGGGTTTGAAGACAACGCGATGGCGAGGTCGGCTTCCTGGTTTCGGCTGGGTCTGGCTTCTCCATGGTGGAGTAGCTAACATCGTTTCTCTGAGCCGTACGAAAGAGACGTTTAGAGTGACTTATGATAGTGCTCTGGGCAACTCTTTTGATGTGTTCAAGAAGGACGGGAGCGTGGTAAAGTTCACTGAAAGAATTAACCGTCTGTACTGTTTTGACCTCTGCGACAGAACTGAAGAGAGCACCATTCTAATCACTACAGTAGACGATAACAAATTGAAATTCTCTGGACAGGATGTTGCCAAGGCTGATCAGGCTCGAACGTTACAGCAACGCGTTGGAAGGCCATCCACTGCCGATCTAATCGGGTACATTCATGACAAAATGATTAAAAATTGCCCTGTGACTACACAGGATGTGAGGAATGCCAGACAATCTATGGGCCCGACCTTGGGTGCCTCAAAGGCAAGACTGTTCGCACTAAAACTGCCGCCCATCCGTGTCCAGCACAATGAAATCCCACCTAGTATCATGGATCACTACAAGAATGTTACGCTCTCCGTAGACATCATGAAGGTCACAGGAATTCCTTTCTTGATGACCATCTCGCGCTCCATTAAGTTTGGTACTGCTGGTAGACTTGAGACCATGCAGACACATCACATCCTAAAACACTTCAAGAAGATCATTAGTACTTATGCTGTGCGTGGATTCAAAGTAACGATCATGCTGACCGACAATCAATTTGAATCTATGCGTGATGATATCGCTAACCTCCATGTACAGCTCCACGTTGTTGCTAGAGAAGATCATGTCCCTGAAGCCGAGCGGTTCAACCGCACAGTCAAGGACAGAATTCGTGCTAACTACAACATCCTCCCATACACTCATTTTCCTCCAGTGTTGATCTTTCCTCCAGTGTTGATCGCCGAGATGGTGTACTCTGCGGTTTTCTGGCGAAACATGTTTCCACTCAAAGGTGGGATCTCTCCCACTCAAAGTCCATCTGAGCTCATTTTGAATCGCTCACTTGACGCTCAAGTTCACTGCAAAGTTGGGTTGGGAGATTATGTCCAGACTCATGAAGAACATGACAATACCATGGACAGTCGCACCATTGGTGCTATTGCTCTGCGACCGGCAAATGACGGATCGTTCTACTTCCTTAACCTATCTACCGGACGTCGTATCATTCGCCGTAGCTTCACCCCTCTTCCTATGCCGCAGGGCGTTATTGATCAAGTTCACCGCTTGGCCCGTCGTGCCAAAGCATCTCGACAACTTACTTTCACTAACACGGCTGGCGAGGACCTTGACACTTTATACGCTGACCTCGACCGTGA
>JAHBBA010000062.1:0-13589 GCA_018806925.1 Skeletonema costatum | reverse complement strand
TAAGCAAGATAATAATGCTGAAAGATTGGGAAACCAAGAATGAAATCTCCTGAAGTACCTGTGCAAAAAAGACGGTGCGTAACATACTGCTCAGCCAAACCAAAGCAGAGGGAGGGAAAGAGTGATAGTGTTGCCGTTTACTCCCTCGATATCAAGCAACATCGATCCCATTTTCTTCAGGGTGTCATCATCGGTGTTCACCAAACCGTTACATTCGCTTTGAGGAAGTGGAACTGAAAGATAGCTTGTTCCTGAATCAGTGTAGCATTGAGCGTTGGAACAATAATCATTGCACTGGCTGAAGCCGGATTGTGTCATATTCAAACCTGGCACACGAATAGATTTCAATATGAGGAAGTAACTTACATACTCACCCCAACAATTAGGAGTTGCAGCAACCTGACGTAAAGAAATGTTAGAGAAGCGTACATGGATGTATCAAAAGTATCAGCAAGCAACAAAGACATACCTGAGGAGTTCCACTGTTGAAGAAGGTATTGTTCAAAGCCATATCGCCTCCAAAGAAGATGCCTAGACTTGGAAACAATAGTATCTACCTTTGATCCGATCGTTGCTGCGTAGTCACAATACAAACCAAAGGCTTCCGCTGAGATGATCCCAGAGTCAACATTTTCCGACAATGTCTGTTCAAGGGAAGCGGGAAGATTTACTGAAGTCATATTTGCTGTGTTGCAAGCTCCAACAGATTTGTTATCGATTTCACAAGACTGATTCCACAAACTCAAGATGTTGAAGTCTGGAGACGGAAGTTTATGACCACGATTTGCAACACTATACTCCACGCCAAAAATTCCGTTTAAAGGTCCATCACAGAAATAATTCTGTACCTTTGAAGAGATCACAAAATATGTTTCATCCATTGATGCAATAACTTTGCCGGTGTTAGCATTGTTAGCTGTAATGTTTCCCTGGCCCTGGAAAACTTGACCAACGTAAAATGAATCGCCAGCAGAAGGATCGTTTGGACAAGAAAGTTCACCACCATACTTGTTGCATTGTGCATAGTCTGTTTTGGTGATGTTAACAGCCTCCTCTATCAGAGACTTATCACAGAACACAAGCGGTGAACTGCCAGTGTCAATCATAACATTCTGGTCCTTCTCCACTCCTGGTAGGCGCAACGCCACCGCAAGCTGCTGCGTATCTCCTTCATTGGCACTGAGGACAACATAGTTCAGGGGCAGCGCAACGCCTTGGGCATCGCCTGCATCAACTGAAGCCATGGCGGTCTTGACAATGGTCGACTCTCTTGGCGGCATCGGCTTGATTTAGGAGTAGCTTGCGCTGGGCATGATCTTCCGCCGATGCCCAGATGCTGTGGCCGTGGCGTTGAAAAGCGATTAGGGTGGCAAGAGCAGAAGAGAGTTTCATTGTTGGATCTTATTATGTATTGCCGCTACTACAAACTGTGAGGATAATAATATGTCCCGCGAACCGAGAACCCATGTCAGCTTCCTCATCAGGCTTCCATCCAGATGTCAGAGAATGACATGTGCACAATTGTGTGCTTCTCAATAAAAAAATCAAGACACCATCTTCAAGTATTGCGCGCCAAAAACGATCACATCACCCAAGCCAACACCAGACACCATCCGCAGGCAGCCCAAACACCCTCTCCTCTCACACCTCTGATCGAATGACTCCATGGCAGTCATCAATACATAGTAAGTGAGACATATGTGACCGGCCACACCCGCTGCTAACTCAAAGCAGACTATTATGGATGGTGGCCAATCCATACATAGTAATAAGAAACAGCCATACTTAAAGCACCATGCTGCGGCGTGATCCACACCTTCCAAAAAAAGAAGATGACGCTGGGGAATCAGCACCGCTCTCGACGAGCTTGACCACCGCCGCTGCTGCTAGTCATTCATCTCCACTGCCATACCGACGACGCTGTCAATTCCTCGTCAACGACGATAGCTTTCGCCACCGCCACAGATTCCTACTGCCATTTGTCTTGGCAGCAATAATCGCTCTCTACTTCATTCTCGTCCCTGCAGACTTTATATTATCCAACACATCAAATAATGTCAAGAGCAATCACCCACCCATTCTCTACGGTCACGTCCACATGGCGAAGACGGGAGGCACATCCCTCAACGGCATCATCGCCAACAAATTCGACCACGTCTGCGGGCACAAGGGCTACTCCTACGATGCCTACAACGATAATGAAAAAGCAAAGGCTAGAAATGGAGCAGTGGTATTGAGCGGGGGATCAGTATGGTCACGCTCTCGAGTGAATCCAAGAATCATGAGCGATATTGGTAGCGAAAACTGTGATTACATTAGTAATGAATTGGATTGGTCATTTTGGAAACAATTTGGAAATGGCAAGTTTCACGGAGTAAATATGGAATTGCATGTCCCATGTAGAGATCGAATTGAACATCTCATGTCAATGTGTAACTATGAAGAACATGGAAAGGTAGGAGAAAATGGGTTACCCACAAAGCATAAAATTGCATGTGATGCCAAAACTGATGATGACTTATTCAACTCTGTGAAAAAGTGTTTTCTGTATCTGAATCGGTACGATCACGCCATGCTGGAACTATTTGATGTCAAATGCTTCAGTTTCCACAATCAATTCACCAACTATATAGATCACATGTCCACAATTCTAAGCCATCGTCGGTTTGAAGTCCACACCGTATGTAAAAAGAGAGACGAATGATGTAAGAAATAAGGAGGAGGAGTGTATTTGGTACAATCCTGAGGTTAGGGAGAAGGTGGATAAGTTTCTACTGGATACAATTCCGTATTATCAGTTTTGTGATAGCTGTATGGGGAGTGAAAATGAAATTGCTACATAAAAGTCTTTGTGCAAACTTGGCACGGATATAGAGTCTAATTGAGTTAAATGTTATAGTCATCGACATTCAGCACCAGGAAAGTTTATTGGCACTGCATCACGGAGCTGAGCATGTATTGATTTCGCTTCGTCAAATGATAGTGTCTCTCCATCTACTTGGTTATATTGTACTCGAAATAGTTGTGCCTTGCGTCCAGCAGGGTTGATGTACACATCCCCCATTTTGGTAACTTCACAAGTGACATATTCAGGACCTCTTCATTTCCAAAATGCGAGTGAGTGACTCTTCCGACAACAAACCACCATCTCCCATCTCTGCATCTTCTGGTGGAAGCCAAAGTGAGAGATCCATCTGAGGAGCATCCACATGATTTCGATTGTGCATGAGTTCCTTTCGTTTGTTGGCTGCTGCCCTACCGGCAATGTTGGAGACGATGTCTCGACTTTCGTTTGTGTCTTCGCATGGTACGCAGAATCCCTTCATGAAGCGTGCCTTTGGATTGATTGCTGCTGTAGTGGTGGTGGGGGAAGTTTTGTCATCATCAAGAAGTGGGGGCATTTGACCTTTCCGAAAGGGAGATCTTTCTGGGCTTTCGGTAGCTAGTGATGTCACGGAAGCATCGTCACTCTTTGCAATCAAAGGAGTATTAGAAGGACGTCCCATGATCAACCGATTCTTCCCAGTGAATATTTCTGGAATAAATACCTCCATAACATCGCACCCTGCATTCTCCAACGCAGTCATTCGTGCTTCGTCTAACAGATCGGCAAGATTTGGCAAACTTTTCTTTGCATTCAAAATATCATCATATTCTCGTTTTGCAAATGGTGATGCACAGTCTTCCAACAACCTTCGTTTACGACTATGACAGCAAGGTACTAGTGCCAATGGCATTTGATGCTCGGCAGCAGTTGCGACTAAAACATCGGATAGTATTCCACATGCATGTACCGAGGCAAGAAGACAGGATGGATGTGGAACAAGCTGTTCTAATCTTGCTTCAACGTAATCAAAGCGATCTTCTAAATGTGGCCACTGTTGTATCATTGAGTTGTGGATTAATTCTGCGGATGGAGGCATTTGAACATCCAGACAGAATACTGTAAGTGGTTGTTGTTGATGTTGTTCGTTGTGTTCTCTTGTTGTTGTTGCTGGAGTGTTGCTGTTATTGCTGTTGCGTTCTTCTTCGTCACTCAACAACAGTAAAGCCCATGCTAACAGCCCATGGCCCGATGCAACATCAACAATCCTCTTGATTGGTCTACCACTGCTGCTGCTGCTGCTGCTGTCAGTAGGATTGTCATCCGTCAAAAATGTGTAATGAATGTGCAAAGCCGAAGCCCAAGTCTCAAATACTTCTTTCCGTGCAACAACTCCCGCATGACATACTGCTGTTGCAAATTGGTCAAAAAGATCGTCCTGCGTAACTACACTGATGTTGTTGTCGTTACTATCATCATCATCCTCTACTGATGTGTTATCAGTACCGTTGGTTCTATCAAAGAGATGCAAATGTCGTAAACTCAATTTCTTCTTTTGCATGGATGCAAATGTGGATGATTTATCCCATACTACTGCAGGATGAGATGTTAAATCTTGTATTCTGGATTGAATCAATGGGTTATTATTGTAACATTGACGCTTTTTGGAATTGGTGTCATCGTTTTTTGGTTGTGATGATGTATGCGTAGATTTCAGATGTGTAAGTATTTGTTTCTCATGACGACCATATCTCGTAGGTTGTTGTTTTCTTCGTAGATGATGGTTATCGAGTGCGGCAAAAGCAGCTCTACGTTTCGACGATGATGACGATCCAGAGGTAGAAAATGCGTCAGAAAAGTAGGATGCAATTGAAGGCCGACGAAAAGCGTGACATGTGATGTGCTTGTTTCTTGCCGCAGAGATGTTAGTAGCAAACAATAGCAGTAGCATGGGGCGAAGGAGTAGCCGTCGTCGATATTGTGTATTGCCTTTACTATTCATTCTCTTATCGGTCGTGTCTTTCTGCTTGGGGAGGCTAGCAAGGGATCAAGCCTGCTGGGGACATCAGCCATGCTGAGCAAGCATCAGCAGAGTCGCTCGTAGGTGATGCATGGACGGACAAGAGTATGGGTGGTGTTTTATTTTGAAGAGGAGCTAAAAGGACATACTGCTTCTAAATTCCATGGGTCAAGTAGAAGATGCCTACTACGTGTCCTACAGTCATCCCGCCAAAAAGCCACATCATCACATCACTCACTGACGTCTACACCACAGAATAAAACTTCCATGAGGACAAAACCAACTCAATAGTTGTGTAACGACGCTCTTTATATCTACAATACTCTATATAAACACAACAACAACAACGACAACAATCATGAAGCTCGTTCTCCCACGGGCACTACTCCTCGTCGCACTGGGCATATCTCCCTCCGACTGCTTCACCATCCCAAATAATCCCACCTCTTCATCGTCAGCTCCACGCGTCACAAATTTCCAAAGAACATTACGTTCAATCACACCAATAGCAACATCATCATCATCGCCTGAATCATCATCAACGGCGCTACACGCCAAAAAGAAGAAAAAAACACCCAAAGACGCTGCCCTAGCTGCACTCGAGGCAATTGAAGCTCAAGAAAATGCTGCTGCCGGAGGAGCTACTACAGCTACCGCCACGGCACTATTCGATGATGCAGATGAACCCCTTTCCAAAAAGGAACAAATGGCACTTGAAAAGAAGAACAAGAAGAACGGCGGAGCAGCACCACCACCAGCAGCAGTCGACTTTGACGCATTCCTAGATGAACCCCTCACCAAAAAAGAACAAATGGCACTTGAAAAACAACGTCAAAAGGAAGAAAAGAAGGCCCAGAAGGAACAAGAACGAATGGCGGCTGCGGAGAAGGATGAGATGGAGAAGAATAAACGTAAAAAGGCTTTGAAGGCTTTGGCGGAGATGGAGGCTGCGGAGAAGGGGGCGGGGAGGGTGAATAATGATGATAGTAATGATGTGAACAGTGAGGATGCTGGACCTCCATTGAGTAAGAAGGAAATGAAAATGGCAGCGAAAAAGGCGGAGAAGGAGGCACAGAAACAGGCCAAGAAGGATATGAAGAGGAGGGCGAAGAAGTTGGGTGTGACTGTGGAAGAGTTGGAACAAATGGAAAAGAATGGTGGTGCTGATGCTGTCGATGAATTTGGTATCCCGGCTGCTGTCAACGGAGACGCCGCTGCACCAGATGCCGCGGCAGCCGAACCAGCAAAGAAGGGGAAACTCACCGCTGAGGAACGTATCCGTAAAGAACGTCCCCCACCACGTATCCGTGTCATGGAATCATCTCAACCAGATTACACGGCATTGCGACTTGAGAATATCGCCATCACCTTTCGTGATCAACCTGTACTCAAATCAGCCACATGGGGTGTCCAAACCGGTGATAGAATCGGATTAGTCGGAGCCAATGGGGCAGGAAAGACGACTCAAGTTACGAATCCTCGCTGGGGAGTTGGAACCCACCGCGGGAGATGTAGTGAAATCGTCCAAGGATTTACGTGTCGCGATGCTTCGTCAGGAATTTATTGATGAGATTGATCTCACACGGACGTTGCGTGAGGAATTCATGGCGGTGTTTACGGAAGAAGCGGATATTATGAATTCATTGCGTGAGGCGGAGGAGGAATTGGCGCAGATGAGTGGTAGTGCCGATGATGCGGATAGGATGCAGGAGGTTTTGGATCGTATGAACAAGTTGCAAAACAAGGCTGATGCCAAGAATGTCAATGCGTTGGATAGTCGAGTTAGTAAGATTATGGATTTGATGGGATTTGAACCGGAAGAGGGGGATTATGAAGTTAGTGCGTTTAGTGGAGGGTGAAGATGCGTATTGGTTTGGGGAAGGTGTTGTTACAAGATCCGAATATTTTGTTGTTGGATGAGCCTACAAATCACTTGGTGCGTTTTGATACCCCAATTACTATTGTGTGTTTACTTATTTTTCGTCCTTGTACTAACTCGCTTGAATCGTTCTGACATGATATTAATGATAGGATTTGGAAAGTGTCGAGTGGCTAGAGGCATTCTTAAGAAATCAGAACCTACCAATGGTAATCGTCAGTCACGATCGTGAGTTTTTGGATCAAGTCTGTACCAAAATTGTGGATGCTGAAGGAGGTATTTGTACCGAGTATAATGGCAACTATTCCAAGTTTTTACAATTGAAGAAATCTCGCATGGACGCATGGAATGCTTCGTACGATGCCCAAGAGAAGAAAATAAAGGAGGAGAGGAAATGGATCCAAAAGTTCAAACTGAAACAACCACAGGCGACGAAACAGCGTTCGGCACAGTTGGAGAAATTGATCAAGAGTCCTGAATATGTACAAAAACCACCGTTTGTTGGCAAGCCATTCCGTTTCCGATTCCCCGATGCTCCTCGGTTAAGTCCTGAGGTAGCTGAGGTTAAAGGACTCAGTCATGCTTATGGCGATGGTGCCAATCCGTTGTTTGAAGATAGTGACTTGTTCATTGAAAAGGGTGATAGAATTGCAATCATTGGTCCGAACGGCTCAGGAAAATCGACGCTGTTGCGAATTTTAATGGGCAAAGAAGAGCCCGACAAAGGTGCGGCTGAATTCATCGGAAGCAATGTCTATCCTGCATACTTTGAGCAAAATCAAGCGGATGTTCTTGACTTGGATAAGACTGTTGTGGATACAGTGCAGGGGGATAGTAATGGCCAATCATACAATGAATTGCGTGCATTGCTTGGTCAATTCCTTTTCAAGGGCGATGCAGTAGAAAAGAAGGTTGAGAACTTGAGTGGAGGAGAAAAGGCACGACTTTCATTGTGCTGTATGATGTTGAGAGAATCGAATTTACTAATCTTGGACGAGCCGACGAATCACTTGGTGCGTTGTTTGTTTGTTTGCTTGCCTTGAGTTTATTGTTTGATACCATTACTCACCTTGAAGTTGTGCACGATACTATCACGTTTATCTATACTTACAGGACATTCCAGCAAAAGAAATGCTCGAGGAGGCATTGCAACACTTTGATGGGTCAGTAGTCGTAATATCCCATGATCGTTACTTCATTAGTAAAGTCGCAACAACAATTGTCGCCATTGAAGACAAGAAACTCGTCAAGTATGGAGGAGATTACAAATTCTACATGGACAAGAGTAAGGATTTCAAGGCAAAGGTCGAAGCTCGATACTTCAGTGGAGGTGCGAGAATTGGCAATGCACCAGTGGTCGACTTAGAAGAACTGAAAAAGCCTAAGAAGAACTTTGGGGGTGCAAAGACTGCTAACATGGTCACAAGAAAAGACAAGGGAATCAAGAATGCCAAGAGGAACAAGCCAAGCTAAAGAGATAGCAGTCTTAAAAAATTGAATTGTTGACAAGAAAGCAACTAATTTGTGGAGCAATATATACTCAACGTAATATCAATAAGCCACAGCCGATTCAGTTGAGTAATTGATCCACTACACTACAAGCTACCTCTGTTCATTATTCAGAGACGTCATTCACAGCTCCTCATGCTCATGTGTATAGAGTACAACATTTGCTGCTGATTATGTGTTGATTTCTCCTCCACACACAGCGACCTTTCTCCAATCTCTCCGTTTCTCTCACTCAATACGGGAGACTGTAGGATTAGGTGTTGTAGAGTTGTAGGATGAGAAGCCATACTTCGTCAGGGTGCATTAGCCCAAAGCAACTTCCACGTCATCACTTCTCAAGCATCTTGCAATTTTCGTCATCATTCAGTCGATTCACAAAACGCAACACATCATATTATTTCAACCATGAAGACCGCTACCTTCACAGCACTATCCCTGCTTGTCGGCGTATCAAATGGCTTCACGCCACCCGCTAGTCGACCATTATCATGTCATCAATATAGCAGCAGCACTACCACCGCACAATATGCAGTGGAAGAAGGACACCCAGCCGTGATTGGCTGGCCAGAGAAGTACTCAGAGGGAGGCGGACGCATCGATGATGGAACTACCGGTCCAGAGATACTCAGTACTGAATTCCAAATACAAAACGCATCATCGTCCCAGTTACAACAATTAGATGTCGAAAATTGGCCTACATGGACAACAAGTGATAAGCCAAAGTGGGGTGTGGGGAATCAAGTCGTCGATAAAGAAATGCCGTATGGGGAACTAAGTTATGTGCTGTCGGGCAAGCTGGAGATAATTCCACAATCGACGGGTGTGCCTGAAATTGTCAATGTAGGGGACTTTGTAACCTTTCCGAAAGGGTTTGTTGCATCGTGGAAAGTGTTGGAGGAGCTTACTTGGCATTATTACTTGTATTGAAAAGAAAGTATGAGTTGGAAGGATTCTTTTGAGATTGGAATATCGTACGCAACAACAACATCAGTTCCCAAGGTACAACAATATATCTAACATTTTATCTATACAAAAAAGGCTTGATGGGGATGCTTGCGGCGGTGCACAAGAAGTCTGGAGGCCAGGGCTAAACTAATCAGAACCCAGCAAGAAACATCGAGTGTTTCTGTTCTTGGTCAGTATCCACTTCCTCTATCCAAGCTGCGTATCTATGTACATGATTTGATAGACATCTGATCGACTTCATTAGTTATTATGCTCTCTTCTTTTCGATGTATGGTTGAGCTGCCATTGGAAGAAGAAGCAACTAGTACCATATTGTCTTCTGCAGCAGCATCGATTTAATTCCTTTGTGGTCCAGCTGTCATTCTATTCAATTGCAGCAGTGCTACAGACTCGAGTTGTGCAGACGGAGCGGTATCCGCGGAGTTTAATACCCTTTTCAGTCTAAGTCATAAGCTTTGGTATTCTAGTGAGGATGTCGACCAATTCAAGCTCTACTTGACTCTCTATTCTGATGCAGTTAGAGAGAGGCATCCGCCAAGGCTCTTTTAGGGGCGAGCTCGACAACATCCTTGGCCTCGAGAGACTTCTCTTTGACGAGATCTACTCTGCCAGACGTGCGGCGTTTAAAGGGGCTGTTTTTGAGGAACAGACTTGGCAGATACTGTCCAGAGAGATGCGGCGGAGGAGAGGACTAACTTGCGAAGGGCGAAGTGAATGGCCACGTTGCTGACGAGGACATCATGACACTCGCTAATGCTGCAGCAATGAGTTCAAGTTGAGCAAAAGAACGTGCGTCTATAGCAGGCCTCACATTGCAGAGCACCTCTATACCTATACAGGCAGTATCGGTGGCAGGAGACAAGCCGCAAGCGACCCATAATCGAACTTGAGACAAAAGAGTCTTTCAAGACGACGGTGACATCTACTGGGAAGAGTCCAATATAATTGCAATCGATGAAGACGCCATATGAATAACATATCGATAATCCAAGGCGTAGGCTTTCACGTAATGATATAAGTAATTCTTTACACTCTGTTCCTACCTGATGTCTGAGAACAGATACTACAGACAGCCTCCAGACAGCCTCTCTCTGCATAAAAGGATTGCAATGTCATAAAGATACAAGAGCCAGCACTGAAAGACACCCACAAGCTTCCATCCAAAGCAATACTTACTTACGTTCAGTTCGTCACCAAGAGAGTACTAATGGGCAAATTTCAGTTGAAGTAATGAAGGGGTTATCCATAATTACGCAGTGTAGCATGTATCTACGTGAGAGAGAAGGGCTACTACCATACAATCGATCAGGGTAAAAATCGTGCCTTGCTTCGAGCATTACTTACGTACAAATCATCGTAAAAATCCCATCATGCAAGTGTACAACCTCGAAGCAGTCAAAGCGCCGCGTCTATGCGGGGTGCCCCTCGATTTGTTCTCGCGGCTCCTCCGTCTTCCAATCATTAAAGAATTTATTCTAAAACTAATAAAGAGAAAGAACAAAATTCCTGAGATGGTGCGTTTTGCAAATAGTCCTCATTGTCATCGGCTAGAAGGGGAGGATGATGAATCCTTGGGTAATAATGATACGCAGCATTTGATGCCGCTATATTATCCTGTCCATGAAATGACTAAGGATGAAGCCGAAATGCATCAAAGGATGGTGAAGGAGGCTCCTCTCAACTTGAAAGCGCTTGCAGATGCAAATGTGGAGGCTCTCTCATCGGCATCAAAAGACAAGTTTCGATATTGGACCATCTCAGACTATACGAGCCGCTACTTGGATGGATCGATCACTCCAACACAAGTTGTTGACAAACTTATCAACATTATCGAAGAAATGAATACTCGAAACCAAAACTCCATTGTTGTTACCCAAATGAACAAAGAGGAATTACGACTGCAAGCTGCAGAGAGTACAAAGAGATATCAAAATAAGAATATCATGGGAGTACTTGATGGTGTTCCCATCCTTGTCAAAGACGAAATACCCACAGTCGGTCATTCAGTTACATTGGGTACATCCTTTATCTCCGATCGAGTCGAGAAAGATGTACTTCCGATTATCAAACTCAAGCAGCAGGGGGTTCTAATTGTGGGGAAAACAAATCAACATGAGATTGGTATTGGTACTACGGGATTTAATCTACTTCACGGCACTCCCAAGAATCCCTACGGAAGGGATGGTCGTCATTACTACACGGGTGGGTCCACCAGCGGCAGTGCTGCAGCTGTAGCAATGGGTCTTGTACCGCTAGCTGTGGGGTCAGATGGTGGAGGGTCCATCCGTATCCCTTCAGGTTTGTGTGGGATTGTAGGATTGAAAGCAACATATAAGCGAGTTGCCAGGGATTGCTCGGTGGGGTGTAGCGTCTCTCATGCTGGACCTATGGCTAATAATGTGCATGATGCGGCTTTGGCATATGCTATCATGGCTGGGGAGGCGGAAAACGATCATCGGCGTCATTCTCAAATGCAACCACCGGTGCATTTGCATGCTTACCTTACAAATCAATCAAAAGATTTGAAGGGGCTGCGAATTGGTATCTTTGATGAGCACATAAAGGATTCGGACGAGAATGTACAGCGTGCTACTAAGAGAGCTATAGAGCACTATCAACAACTTGGCGCTGAAATCGTTCCAATCACCCTACCCCATCTTCAAGAGATACATATGGCACATGCGATTACAATCTCTACAGAGATGTATTCATTGATGGAGGAGCACTATCAATCTTCTCACTTTAATCAATTCTGTCCAGAGAGCAGGGTTTCTCTTGCCATTGGCAGATCCTGGTCAAGCAGCGAATTTCTTGCAGCACAAAAGGTACGGAGTTATGCGATGAATCATATCGAGCTCTTATTCCAGAATAAAGTGGACATCATCCTATCCCCAGCAACACCATGCACTGCTCCGTTGATGAGAGATGACGTTGCATCTCATGGAGAATCCAACCTTTCAGAAACAACGGCACTCATGAAATACATGATACATGGAAACTTGACTGGTATACCAGGATTGGTTTTCCCGATTGCATATGATGACGAGACTTCTTTGCCAATTTCGTTACAGTTACAGGCAGCACATTGGAGAGAGGATCTATTGTTTCGTGTGGCAAGACATTCGCAGGATATTTTGAGAGGAGGCATTGCGAAGCCAGCATTATATGTAGATCTGAACCTTGTTCACAACGAAAAGCAATCCGATATTTTGGTTAATAGTCAATGAATAATCCTATTCGGCACCCTCGCTCATCCAGGACGTCGTGAAATGTAATGCCTGCTCTGGATGCTCTTGTACTTTGGCAAATTGCATTCCTGCCATCTTAATTTCTTGTGATTGATGTCAGTTGGCCTCTACGTGGCGGTGGGGATAAGCACACTCTTCTAGACCACCTCTCTTGAGGTTGTGTTCGTGTTCACTCCAGACATCCACTATCATCTTCTTACCTCCATATGTACCGTGGTAAGAAATCTTGCTCTTCACTCCGTTCTCCATTGATCAGCTAATCACCCGACTGCTATTGCAATCTTCTTCCAAACCATCATCTCATTCCAATTGCATTCCTGCCATCTTAATTTCTTGTGATTGATGTCAGTTGGCCTCTACGTGGCGGTGGGGATAAGCACACTCTTCTAGACCACCTCTCTTGAGGTTGTGTTCGTGTTCACTCCAGACATCCACTATCATCTTCTTACCTCCATATGTACCGTGGTAAGAAATCTTGCTCTTCACTCCGTTCTCCATTGATCAGCTAATCACCCGACTGCTATTGCAATCTTCTTCCAAACCATCATCTCATTCCACCCATGCAAGGTAGCAGCAAGCTTTTCATCGTTCATCGTTAATCGTTACTCCAAGTCAACCTTCCTGACTTGTTTCTCTCCTACAAGAGTGGTCTTGCACCTTTTCAAAGCACCGTCTTAGTCATTCTCTTCGCCCGTCACATTCGTGCGCCTAAGTCATCTCCTTCATGCGAGGAGGTCTTTGTAAGGTATACATTCAACCTTTACCATTCTGCCGACTGACAATAGAAAAAGAAATTGCTGCTTGATCAAATGGTTCCGGAGCATCTTTCGCAATCCTTATTGCCATCCGTCAATAAAGAAGCGTATAGACGTAAGTCCTAGCCGACGAGGCGTTTCCGTGAGTACAGTTAAGACAACTTAGTAGCTAGAACGGTGTTGCAGGTTGTGATTGCCGACACGAAGAGATGATTGAAGATGGAATGCATTACTGTAGATTGATAGGTGCAGAATCGCTCCGAATAATAGGAGAGCTAAAATTCGACCATGAGATATTTTGACACACGGCATCATCATCTTTGAGTTGATGATAGGAGCAACTTCTCATCGATGTACGTCTTTAGCAGGGGGGCTGTAAGTAGTCGTC
>JAHBBA010000061.1:0-25865 GCA_018806925.1 Skeletonema costatum | reverse complement strand
GTCCAATGGAAGATGTACTCAATATTGCAACTGAGTTTGGGTTTGACTGTTTTGATGATGAGCTTTGGTACCATGATGATGATAGGGAGAAGAAGAAGCATCCTGTGCATGTGTTTCGTCGGCGGAAAGAAGTGTGAAAGAGAGTGAGTTGCCCCAGTGAGACATGAGAGTATGTAGCTGTAAGAAGAGGTATCATAATCCAGTTTCAACAAGTTAAAGAAGTATCAACCGCAATGATCGTGTCAAACAGTTTCACAAACTGAAAGCTTGGTATTTAACTCTTGGGTAAAACTGCAAACACAAATCCCGTAGAACTTAAGGCTTATCTATTGTCAGGACAGTGCTCAATAGGTGTTGATGAATCTCCACCTAGTCGATGGCTGGTATTCTTCTCTCAATTAATATGAGATTTGATTGTGCCATTGATTGCTGAGAGATAGATAGAGGTATTGTACAATGAACCATGTACGTAAAGTTGACTGCTCAAATCCCGTCCGTGAGTGACCAAAACCCAAAACATCTACCATACACAAGAGACGAGAGCCAATCATTTATCTAGATTTATCTACTTATCAATTATCAATTCGTTCTCAGTTGCTGCTCTTTGTTCATTCTCCATCTGCTATTAATTGTTGTTACATCAGAGGAAGCATCATGACGAACATGAATCAAGACGATGATAGCAACTGGCGGGAGTACAACATTCACGGTACTGACGATGATGCAGACCAGCCATTTGATATCTTTGCATCATCAACCGATGACGACGCCTATGAAACTATTCAATATGATATAGACAACAACATAACAATTAACATTCGATCGGAAAAGGACTATGACAAGTCTACGGGCATGTCAGTCTGGACGGGGTCGGAGGTCATGTGCACCTACCTGAGACGACACTCCGATGTAATACAAACAAGAAAGTTTTAGAGCTTGGTGCGGGATGTGGATTATGCGGCTTGGTTTGTAGAATGGCTCTTGAAGCAGAGTCTGTCTTGATTACCGATGGTGATCATCAAGTGATGAAGAATCTTCGGTACAATGTAGAGCTCAATGGTTTGCAATTAGCAGATGCTGCTACCTTGAAATCATCAAATGCAACAACATCATGTCCACAACTTATATGGGGCAAGAATCATGCCATCAAATTTGCAGAACAGTACGGAAAGCAAGATGTAATCGTTGCCACAGACTGCTTGTATATCTCCCAAAGTGTCTATCCTTTATTCGAAACCGCGAATGAGCTCCTAGAGAAGACAGGACTGTTTCTGTTTGTAAACAGTTACCCGTGGGTTTGTCCCACGGAAATGGTACTAGATATTGCAACTGAGTTTGGGTTTGTCTCTTCTGATGATGAGCTTTGGTACCATGACGATGACAGGGAGAAGCGGAAAAATCCTGTACACGTGTTCCGTCGGCGGAAAGAAGTATGAATGGATTGGGTTCTCTTTTAGTCAGCTGTTGATCTCAGTAAATATAACATTGACTGAAGTGCATTATCATGACAAAGAAGATCAACAAGCAATACGTGTCATCCCTAAAATTATGCCTCGCCAGGCAAATTAAATGCTTAACCCCTATGTTAATGTATCAACCTTCCCCGAATGAGATTAAGCTGTGTCACATGTCGGCACTTCACACAATTCAAACCTGGTACCAGAGTCAGTGGTGTAGCACCAGGCGCTTGGTTCTCCGTCAGGATTGCGGCAATAATTAGCATCAAGTCCCGAGTTGGGATAGTTAGCAGCCGTGCGGTCATGAGAGTGTGGTGATTGCGAACTCCAAGCTTGACATGTCTTGCCAGAAGCCGTGACGGAAATATTACCTCGATAGTCCGCTTGTTTTTCCGAAGCGCATCCGCAGTTGTTCGCATCTGGAATACAAGCTCCAGGAGGAGGTGGAGGAGGAGCTCGAGTATATTCTTTGAACCCAAACACTTGTCCATCCAATCCATCAGGGATGGCACTCTCGCCGCCCAAGAAATACATGATTGTAGGGAGCACATCCATCTGACTTCCTGGATCTGCCAAGGGCATGAATCCAACATCCACTCTTGGAGAGTTACTTGCAACAATGAAAGGGATCTTACGGTTGTACTTGTCATAAGCAGAGTGACTTGTGCCTTCCCCACCATGGTCCGAAGTCAGTACAATAAGCCACTCTTCGCCTGCACTTGTTTCCATCACAGCGTCAAGCAAGGTTCCAACCAATGCATCAATCTCGACAACTCGATTTTGATAGCTCTCAAGGTATCCATCAAAGCCTAGGGAATGGCCCGCGGCATCGGCTCCATCAAAGTCTACGAAGACAAAGTCATATGCTTCACTCAATATCCAGTCATTAGCCTTGGCTGCCATCGTATTATCATTCGATGCCAGAAAGCTGTCATCCAACGTCGTATCATCTTCATTATCGATAAAGTCATTGACCAATGGATGCCAACTCACACTTGCAGCTATCTTCATATCAAACGCATCTTTTACAGCTTTGAATACAGTCGGAGACGCCAAGTCTGTCAAATCTCCATTGCCATCGACTTTATGCTTTGAAGGCTCCACTCCAGTGAACATCGATGCCCAACCTGGACCACTCACAGCACTAGCAGTTGACTGTAACAGCGATGAAAATGAAAGTGAAGTAAGTTGTAAAGAAGCTGTTAGAACCTATCAACAAGATAATGCATAACACTCTAAATAATAGCGGCGGCATCCACTAAACACGTACCTGAACGTCAGCCCAAAAGGAATGTGTCCCCATGTTTTTCAACCTAGCAATGTGTGGTAGAGGTGTCATCCCTACAACATCAGCACGCAGGCCATCAATTCCGATCATGAGAACCTTCTTTTTGGATAGGGCAGTCTCGCAATTGCTGTTGGCATCCTTCAACACTGTGCGTAGATCTAACACATCCAAATCAGTAAGCTCGGGAGTATTGCATGTGGGCAACTGCGTTGAGGTAGTAGTTGAAGCAACTGTAGTTCCGGTCGTCGTGGTGGTTGTAGATGTTGTTGTTGTGGTTGTCGTGGTAGGGGAAGTGCAGGAGGGCACATCACAGTAACTCCACCTCTTGTTAGGGTCGGTGGTGTAACACCACGCTCCTCTTGGTTCGCCGTCAGGATTACGGCAGTAGTTATGATTACCAAGGCCCTTGTCAGGATAGTTAGCAGCTGTGCGGTCATGCGAGTGCGGAGACTGAGATTCCCAGTTCATGCAAGTATATCCATCTTCTGTGGTGGAAATATCACCGCGATAGTCCTCTTGATCGACGGAATCACATCCGCAAGTGTCAGGATCCGATCCATCACACGCTTGACGCTTGTAGCAGTCGCTGGTGGTGGTGGCGGAGGTGAGCAGCCGCGGGAGTGGCGAGAAGATATGGCAAGATGAGGGCAAAGGTGGTTAGTTCCATGGTACAATATCTGTTTTTATCAGTTCATTGCGAGAGAGCGAGAGAGGCATCATATCATGAGAAGCATGCCATGCAATGATCCTCCTGCATTCGTGATTACCTAATCGTGAACTTCTTTTGTCATGGTGCAATCGTGAATGAAAAAACTGTCCGCAAGATCAAAGTGATGCGATCGAAGTAAAATGAACAGGGACCGTTATTCACTGATGAGCCCCAAGCGCACTTCTTTCTCCAGAGTTGGATGACATTTGAACAGCATCCGAAACGAATTTACTTGTCCATTTCTTTGTGAATCAAAAGTGTCCGCATAGCAGATAAAAGTGCTTACATATTATTAGCTCATATGTAGAAAAGAAAACAGTCATCTTCTTCAAACCAAACACCAAGCGTAGCCTCTTTTAAAGCACTCCTACCAGCCCAAGCCCCCAAGTTCATACCCTTGCTAAAGTATGTTCTATTGCCATATATTATTCATAACAACACATACTATTACTTTTACTTCATGTCTACCAAACCCCCTATCAGCGACAAACACAATTAAACAGAAGTAGCATCACCAGGTACCTCAACATAGAATCCGTGGTGTTCAGCAGTTGCTCCACCCCACTTGTATGAATTCCAATTATTGCCAATGTGGCTGGTAGGGCCACTGTTGCGAGGAAATCCGTAATTGTGGCTGGCTTGTCCAATGGAAGATGTACTCAATATTGCAACTGAGTTTGGGTTTGACTGTTTTGATGATGAGCTTTGGTACCATGATGATGATAGGGAGAAGAAGAAGCATCCTGTGCATGTGTTTCGTCGGCGGAAAGAAGTGTGAAAGAGAGTGAGTTGCCCCAGTGAGACATGAGAGTATGTAGCTGTAAGAAGAGGTATCATAATCCAGTTTCAACAAGTTAAAGAAGTATCAACCGCAATGATCGTGTCAAACAGTTTCACAAACTGAAAGCTTGGTATTTAACTCTTGGGTAAAACTGCAAACACAAATCCCGTAGAACTTAAGGCTTATCTATTGTCAGGACAGTGCTCAATAGGTGTTGATGAATCTCCACCTAGTCGATGGCTGGTATTCTTCTCTCAATTAATATGAGATTTGATTGTGCCATTGATTGCTGAGAGATAGATAGAGGTATTGTACAATGAACCATGTACGTAAAGTTGACTGCTCAAATCCCGTCCGTGAGTGACCAAAACCCAAAACATCTACCATACACAAGAGACGAGAGCCAATCATTTATCTAGATTTATCTACTTATCAATTATCAATTCGTTCTCAGTTGCTGCTCTTTGTTCATTCTCCATCTGCTATTAATTGTTGTTACATCAGAGGAAGCATCATGACGAACATGAATCAAGACGATGATAGCAACTGGCGGGAGTACAACATTCACGGTACTGACGATGATGCAGACCAGCCATTTGATATCTTTGCATCATCAACCGATGACGACGCCTATGAAACTATTCAATATGATATAGACAACAACATAACAATTAACATTCGATCGGAAAAGGACTATGACAAGTCTACGGGCATGTCAGTCTGGACGGGGTCGGAGGTCATGTGCACCTACCTGAGACGACACTCCGATGTAATACAAAACAAGAAAGTTTTAGAGCTTGGTGCGGGATGTGGATTATGCGGCTTGGTTTGTAGAATGGCTCTTGAAGCAGAGTCTGTCTTGATTACCGATGGTGATCATCAAGTGATGAAGAATCTTCGGTACAATGTAGAGCTCAATGGTTTGCAATTAGCAGATGCTGCTACCTTGAAATCATCAAATGCAACAACATCATGTCCACAACTTATATGGGGCAAGAATCATGCCATCAAATTTGCAGAACAGTACGGAAAGCAAGATGTAATCGTTGCCACAGACTGCTTGTATATCTCCCAAAGTGTCTATCCTTTATTCGAAACCGCGAATGAGCTCCTAGAGAAGACAGGACTGTTTCTGTTTGTAAACAGTTACCCGTGGGTTTGTCCCACGGAAATGGTACTAGATATTGCAACTGAGTTTGGGTTTGTCTCTTCTGATGATGAGCTTTGGTACCATGACGATGACAGGGAGAAGCGGAAAAATCCTGTACACGTGTTCCGTCGGCGGAAAGAAGTATGAATGGATTGGGTTCTCTTTTAGTCAGCTGTTGATCTCAGTAAATATAACATTGACTGAAGTGCATTATCATGACAAAGAAGATCAACAAGCAATACGTGTCATCCCTAAAATTATGCCTCGCCAGGCAAATTAAATGCTTAACCCCTATGTTAATGTATCAACCTTCCCCGAATTGAGATTAAGCTGTGTCACATGTCGGCACTTCACACAATTCAAACCTGGTACCAGAGTCAGTGGTGTAGCACCAGGCGCTTGGTTCTCCGTCAGGATTGCGGCAATAATTAGCATCAAGTCCCGAGTTGGGATAGTTAGCAGCCGTGCGGTCATGAGAGTGTGGTGATTGCGAACTCCAAGCTTGACATGTCTTGCCAGAAGCCGTGACGGAAATATTACCTCGATAGTCCGCTTGTTTTTCCGAAGCGCATCCGCAGTTGTTCGCATCTGGAATACAAGCTCCAGGAGGAGGTGGAGGAGGAGCTCGAGTATATTCTTTGAACCCAAACACTTGTCCATCCAATCCATCAGGGATGGCACTCTCGCCGCCCAAGAAATACATGATTGTAGGGAGCACATCCATCTGACTTCCTGGATCTGCCAAGGGCATGAATCCAACATCCACTCTTGGAGAGTTACTTGCAACAATGAAAGGGATCTTACGGTTGTACTTGTCATAAGCAGAGTGACTTGTGCCTTCCCCACCATGGTCCGAAGTCAGTACAATAAGCCACTCTTCGCCTGCACTTGTTTCCATCACAGCGTCAAGCAAGGTTCCAACCAATGCATCAATCTCGACAACTCGATTTTGATAGCTCTCAAGGTATCCATCAAAGCCTAGGGAATGGCCCGCGGCATCGGCTCCATCAAAGTCTACGAAGACAAAGTCATATGCTTCACTCAATATCCAGTCATTAGCCTTGGCTGCCATCGTATTATCATTCGATGCCAGAAAGCTGTCATCCAACGTCGTATCATCTTCATTATCGATAAAGTCATTGACCAATGGATGCCAACTCACACTTGCAGCTATCTTCATATCAAACGCATCTTTTACAGCTTTGAATACAGTCGGAGACGCCAAGTCTGTCAAATCTCCATTGCCATCGACTTTATGCTTTGAAGGCTCCACTCCAGTGAACATCGATGCCCAACCTGGACCACTCACAGCACTAGCAGTTGACTGTAACAGCGATGAAAATGAAAGTGAAGTAAGTTGTAAAGAAGCTGTTAGAACCTATCAACAAGATAATGCATAACACTCTAAATAATAGCGGCGGCATCCACTAAACACGTACCTGAACGTCAGCCCAAAAGGAATGTGTCCCCATGTTTTTCAACCTAGCAATGTGTGGTAGAGGTGTCATCCCTACAACATCAGCACGCAGGCCATCAATTCCGATCATGAGAACCTTCTTTTTGGATAGGGCAGTCTCGCAATTGCTGTTGGCATCCTTCAACACTGTGCGTAGATCTAACACATCCAAATCAGTAAGCTCGGGAGTATTGCATGTGGGCAACTGCGTTGAGGTAGTAGTTGAAGCAACTGTAGTTCCGGTCGTCGTGGTGGTTGTAGATGTTGTTGTTGTGGTTGTCGTGGTAGGGGAAGTGCAGGAGGGCACATCACAGTAACTCCACCTCTTGTTAGGGTCGGTGGTGTAACACCACGCTCCTCTTGGTTCGCCGTCAGGATTACGGCAGTAGTTATGATTACCAAGGCCCTTGTCAGGATAGTTAGCAGCTGTGCGGTCATGCGAGTGCGGAGACTGAGATTCCCAGTTCATGCAAGTATATCCATCTTCTGTGGTGGAAATATCACCGCGATAGTCCTCTTGATCGACGGAATCACATCCGCAAGTGTCAGGATCCGATCCATCACACGCTTGACGCTTGTAGCAGTCGCTGGTGGTGGTGGCGGAGGTGAGCAGCCGCGGGAGTGGCGAGAAGATATGGCAAGATGAGGGCAAAGGTGGTTAGTTCCATGGTACAATATCTGTTTTTATCAGTTCATTGCGAGAGAGCGAGAGAGGCATCATATCATGAGAAGCATGCCATGCAATGATCCTCCTGCATTCGTGATTACCTAATCGTGAACTTCTTTTGTCATGGTGCAATCGTGAATGAAAAACTGTCCGCAAGATCAAAGTGATGCGATCGAAGTAAAATGAACAGGGACCGTTATTCACTGATGAGCCCCAAGCGCACTTCTTTCTCCCAGAGTTGGATGACATTTGAACAGCATCCGAAACGAATTTACTTGTCCATTTCTTTGTGAATCAAAAGTGTCCGCATAGCAGATAAAAGTGCTTACATATTATTAGCTCATATGTAGAAAAGAAAACAGTCATCTTCTTCAAACCAAACACCAAGCGTAGCCTCTTTTAAAGCACTCCTACCAGCCCAAGCCCCCAAGTTCATACCCTTGCTAAAGTATGTTCTATTGCCATATATTATTCATAACAACACATACTATTACTTTTACTTCATGTCTACCAAACCCCCTATCAGCGACAAACACAATTAAACAGAAGTAGCATCACCAGGTACCTCAACATAGAATCCGTGGTGTTCAGCAGTTGCTCCACCCCACTTGTATGAATTCCAATTATTGCCAATGTGGCTGGTAGGGCCACTGTTGCGAGGAAATCCGTAATTGTTGCTGTTGGTATTGTAATTAGCTTTTTGCCACTCATTAGTCTTGGAGAGAGCATCGCTTACGGAAGTATACAATTCATAGTCAACGTGCATCACGTTGTTAGGTTCCCTCCATTTGTTCATGAACAGTTCTGGTACATCCATAGTTGTGGCCGTAGAAATTCCTTCTTGGTAGGCCGGGAAAGCAGTGAGACGTTGGTAGACAATATTCCTGTGAGGTTCACTGGAGCAAGAGGGGCACTTGCGAAGAAGCAAGCAGTAACGGCCAAGTGCAGGGATGCAAGCTTCCATGAGAGTGCGCATCTCTTCGTCAGCTTCCGCAGGGTCGAGATGGGGAGGTAAGAACCAAATGCCTTCACCAAAAATTTGCCTCCATGTCATGCCTTGTTCCACGGCGCCATCAATGTTGGTGAATCTGTTCGAAGCGCTTGTGACAAGCAGTTGCTCCGAGTTCAAGTATTCAGCATTCGTATCATCACAGTTATTCGCCCCAACAAGGTACTCGTCGATGTCAGTTGCAATGACTGTATCAGCATGAACTGCCTTGACTTGGGCCTTGAGATCATTACCACCACAATCTCCGTAGATCATGTCGACTGAGTGGGTAGCAGACACTGACCCAGTTTCATCGACAATCAACTGGTAGGATAGAGCGGTACCAGTGGCAGTGACGCAAGCAGCCTCGGTAACAACGGGCATCTGTTCCACACAGGCGCACATGGGAGCTCCGGGGACGTTGCCTGTATATCCCTTGGATACGGTTTGGTACATGGAAGCATAGAACAGGGCATTACCCTTGTACATATCGGACGCAGCACCATCTTCCCAGGTGAATCCAACGCAGTGGGCAGGGTCATCATCGGTGAAGACACTCCATCCAGAGTTGACGTGATTTGAATGAGGAGAAGAAGACAAGTCATGACGACAGACATCGGTGTTATCGACGAGGGCATCCTTGGCACTTTCGATGAAGCAGCACATGACGGTGTTCATCTGACAAGAACCCTTCTCGGCATCACGGTCAATGTTGAAGTTGGTCATGTAGCCGTTGTCTCCATAACCATTGGCTGGATTGTAGTCTTCTTTCTGCTCATATTCAGGCCATGAGATAAGGCTATCGTCCATGCTGTTATCAATAAACCTCTTGAGACGGGCAGTATCCATCTCGAAGCCATATTCACCATCTGCAACGGCTCCACCACCGTCCATGAAGTTGTGATCCCGCTGGTAGGTGCCTTGAATCTCAACGAATTGAACTGGAGCATCATACTCGCAGAGTTCGGCAACAGTAGAGGCAATCGATGCAGCATCTTGTCCTGGGAAGAGCTCTTCAAGTGTGCAAGTGGAGGTCGAGAGCTTGCCTTCGAGTGCGGCAAGATCGCAGGTGCCTCCGAGGTCAATAACGGGGCCACACTGAGCGGCCGCGGGAGTGGCGAGAAGATATGGCAAGATGAGGGCAAAGGTTGATAGCTTCATGGTGTGTGTGTTGCGAAGTAGATGTAATTATGAGGCGTCGGCGTCACGCGGAGAGATATAGTAGAGGGCTTTTTGATCTGTGTTAGTGACTGTTCGTGAATGATCAGTGGAGAAACAGACCAAAGGTGAATTAAATATCGGACAAAAGTGCAGTCATCAGTCGTAACCGCGACCAAAAAGGCAAAATGAAACCAGCCAGGAGTCGCGATAGTCGAATAAATGTCCGGATGACATCTTTGGTCACTTTGTTGATGAATCGTCAATTATTCCCATTTCCCCTAGGATTACGTAAAAAGGAACTGGTATCAACAAAGGACCACTTATTTGTTCACGTCCGCGACTCAAGCTGGTTCTTTTTTGTCGTTTTGATCGCGGATACGATTGCTGGGTTCGTATTTTACTAGTCACTTTTTGCCTTTGGTTCTTTGCTTCATTCACGAAACGTGCAAAAAGCCTCTCCAACTCTCTACAAAAACGCATAATATAAATGGCATAATATAATCTAGCAACACAACAATGAAGCTATCAACCTTTGCCCTCATCTTGCCATATCTTCTCGCCACTCCCGCGGCCGCTCAATGTGGCCCCGTTATTGACCTCGGGGCACCTGCGATCTTGCCGCACTCGAAGGCAAGCTCTCGACCTCCACTTGCACACTTGAAGAGCTCTTCCCAGGACAAGATGCTGCATCGATTGCCTCTACTGTTGCCGAACTCTGCGAGTATGATGCTCCAGTTCAATTCGTTGAGATTCAAGGCACCTACCAGCGGGATCACAACTTCATGGACGGTGGTGGAGCCGTTGCAGATGGTGAATATGGCTTCGAGATGGATACTGCCCGTCTCAAGAGGTTTATTGATAACAGCATGGACGATAGCCTTATCTCATGGCCTGAATATGAGCAGAAAGAAGACTACAATCCAGCCAATGGTTATGGAGACAACGGCTACATGACCAACTTCAACATTGACCGTGATGCCGAGAAGGGTTCTTGTCAGATGAACACCGTCATGTGCTGCTTCATCGAAAGTGCCAAGGATGCCCTCGTCGACAACACCGATGTCTGTCGCCATGACTTGTCTTCTTCTCCTCAGTCAAATCACGTCAACTCTGGATGGAGTGTCTTCACCGATGATGACCCTGCCCACTGCGTTGGATTCACCTGGGAAGATGGTGCTGCGTCCGATATGTACAAGGGTAATGCCTTGTTCTATGCTTCCATGTACCAAACCGTATCCAAGGGATATACAGGCAAACGTCCCCGGAGCTCCCATGTGCGCCTGTGTGGAACAGATGCCCGTTGTTACCGAGGCTGCTTGCGTCACTGCCACTGGTGACCGCTCTATCTACCAGTTGATTGTCGATGAAACTGGGTCAGTGTCTGCTACCCACTCAGTCACCATGACCTACGGAGATTGTGGTGGTAATGATCTCAAGGCCCAAGTCAAGGCAGTTCATGCTGATACAGCCATTGCAACTGACATCGACGAGTACCTTGTTGGGGCGAATAACTGTGATGATACGAATGCTGAATACTTGAACTCGGAGCAACTGCTTGTCACAAGCGCTTCGAACAGATTCACCAACATTGATGGCGCCGTGGAACAAGGCATGACATGGAGGCAAATTTTTGGTGAAGGCATTTGGTTCTTACCTCCCCATCTCGACCCTGCGGAAGCTGACGAAGAGATGCGCACTCTCATGGAAGCTTGCATCCCTACACTTGGCCGTTACTGCTTGCTTCTTCGCAAGTGCCCCTCTTGTTCCAGTGAACCTCACAGGAATATTGTCTACCAACGTCTCACTGCTTTCCCGGCCTACCAAGAAGGAATTTCTACGGCCACAACTATGGATGTACCAGAACTGTTCATGAACAAATGGAGGGAACCTAACAACGTGATTCACGTTGACTATGAATTGTATACTTCCGTAAGCGATGCTCTCTCCAAGACTAATGAGTGGCAAAAAGCTGATTACAATACCAACAGCAACAATTACGGATTTCCTCGCAACAGTGGCCCTACCAGCCACATTGGCAATAATTGGAATTCATACAAGTGGGGTGGAGCAACTGCTGAACACCACGGATTCTATGTTGAGGTACCTGGTGATGCTACTTCTGTGTAAATGTAAATGTGTTTTGCGACTCCCATCTAATAAGTATGTATAAGTATTACTTATTCTATCACTTACCATATAATTCATTACTTCTGACCCTTGTTATTGTGTCATCCGTTCCAGTAGCACATGTATTCCTACGATAATTGATTTCAATACTTACGGTCCAAGCTACATATCTAATATAGCAAGTAGCAAGCTTCAATTCAACTCAAAAGGCCGAATCGTACATCGGGAGAAGAGAGGTCTTCTCTCGTCTCCTCCTGAGCTGCACACCCCCCAAAAAAAAAAACTCATCAAAATGAAATTTATCTGAAGTATCTAATGGAAGAGGTAGCCGCAGCAGATAATAAATAGTGACGCCGTTTCAAACAAACCAATACAATACAATGGCCGAAAGCAACAGAACCCCCTCAGCAGCAGCCACCTCAGCCGTCGCCAAAGTCGAAAACACCGCCGAACTTTCCTTCGGCACCGAATTCGACGATGCCGAAATCAACATCCTCTCCAACGCCCAAGTCGCCGTAATCCTCCAAATGTCCGCCCAAAGCGCCCTCATCCGCGACGAAGAATTAGACGATGTCTACAAAAAGACCCAAAAGTACGTCGAGCGATTCAACAACATGAAAAACCCCGAAAAGGACAATCAAGAGTTGGTCTCGGAATTGGATAATTTGCACGGAGCGCTGGAGACGTTTCGGAAGGAAAAGGAGGATGGGGAGGAGATGGCATTGCATGGGTTTGAGGTGGCGGCGTTGATGAACTTGGTGGCGACGGATACGATGGTGGAGGAGGCGCAGGCGTTGATACCGTCTTTGAGTCGGTTTCCGGAGAGTGCGGTGGATGAAATTTTGGATTTGATTCGGAGTACGATGATTCGTATTGTTTCTTATGGGGGGAGTTAGTGTGCTTTTGAACAGCATACCAACAATCTATAGAGAGATACTTGTTGGGGGGAAGGGAATCACAATTATAGAGACATGCTGGGATGAAGGGGATACAGTATAGACAATTGCTGGGGGGAAAGGGAAACACAATATATTAAGTCTTATAGATGCGCTTCATCATTTAAATCGTCACATATTCATTGTGTTGCGTTGAACTTGGCTTTAGCCGCATCCAACTCAATTGTTAATCAGTTTAATCGTCACCTATTCATCGTGTTGCATTAAACTTCAACTTCGCCGCATCCAGCTCCTCCGGTGGAACAAGTGCCAAATATTTCACCATTCCCTCAGTTCCAATTTTCGTAAACTTGCGCATTTCATCCAGATCTAACCCATCTCCTCCGACAACAATGGTTTCACCTGCACTTTTCTTGTTCAATTCTTTTAGTAAATACGTTGTTTCGGCGCCTAAAGAACATGGCATGTGATGTGTTGGTTAGTGATACACATGTGAAATAGGAATAGCGAGTCAAAATGTGCATTTAGGCAAATAAATAAGCAAGTTGAAACTCACGCATATCCTCAGTCGTCGTCAATACATCATTCCGAAGCAAATACGCAAGCGTTTGCGTACTTTGGGGCACCGCCCCACCTCCCAAATACAAATTGGCTCGATCAGGATCAGAATAGTAAATATTGTCCGCAAAGGCATTAAACGCCTTCTTGAACTGAATCTTGACAAATATCTCATGAGATAGAATTTCATTCACTTGTTCAAACATTGCAATATACTCTTCCTTTGTTGTCAGTTGTTTATCAGTACCACTAATCAGTTCGTTGATAGTATCAAGATCACTCTTCACTCCCAAAATAGGTTGTAACAGATCTACATATTGTTCAAATGCACCAGGTTTCGCTGAACCGGACTCAAGTTCACCACCGTATTTGATATTATCGACTTCATCTTGATTCCAAATTCGAATTTTCTCCAGAGCAGTGTTTGTTAAAGGATTCGGTTTGAAAATCTCGGAGGATGCAGCTTGTGCTGCCGATGGGACGGCTGCAGCGAGTAGAGATGTGGCGCATTGGAATAGAACACGTCTTCTTTCATTATTTAGTGATGGTGCATCTTGGTCGTCTTGTGAGTTTCTTCTTGCGTCAAGGTAGGTAGCTCCTCTTGATTCTTGTATCGACACTATTGATGTTGAACTGGGTTGGGTGAAGGCTAGCGTAGCTGATAACTGGTAGCTGCCGCATAGACCGGCCAACAAGATAGAGGTTTTCATCATTATTTCTTTGTTGTTGTTGTTGTTCCTTTTGAGCTGTTTGCCGGGAGGTTGGCTTGGTTGCTCTTGCTCATTGCTCAGCTCATGAAAAGTGACGCAGATTTTCCATTCAGGGCCACATAAAGTACGTTGGAATTAATACTGAAAATACCGCGCTTTATGGTTGACGGCATGAATCTTCCGATGAGACCTCATTCATGAAGCTCCCCCTACACACGGCCGCAACAACTCGAAACCTCTAACAATACGTTCTATTTCGGAGCATGGTATTATAGTGAATTAGGCATCGACGACTGCTTGATTGAAATAATGAATCTCAACCTGAACAATGATGTTCAAGATGCTGTTGATGAAGGGACGCATCTTCTCATCACATCATCATCAACATCACGCATCCACGCAACATCAAAGAAGAATGAATCAACACCAACGAACAGCACACGAGATCATGCATTTGACATTTTGTTATCTACAACACTGAGCCGACTGGGATCAAGAACATGGGAATTTGCCACACCGCTTCTTCTATTAGAATGGAGTCCAGGATCACTTGCGGCACCTGCATCACTAGGGTTGACATGTGCGTTGTTTCGAACGATAGTTTCACCGTGGCTGGGAAAATTGGCAGATGAATGGGATAGAATGAGTACTGTTTGGATAGGGACGTCAATGCAAGCTGCGGGGTGCCTGATATCAGTGGGAGCACTGCTATTATTCAATTTCAGCACCACCACTGGAATGATACAAAATAATGTTGTCGATGGAAATGCTTCGCTGATACGACTCTTTTCACTAGTCTTGGTTATTACTGCCGGGGTCATTGAAGCACTTGGTGCTCAAATAGCTTCTGTTGCCGTGAAAAAGGAATGGTTACCTATAGTATTTGATGAAGAAACAACAAATGATCCAGTTGCAGAAGTGGCAGAGATAAAGAAGTCAACCATGTTTTCATTTGTGGATATACCAAACAAAATTACGCTGAGTTATATCAACACAACAATGACCAATATTGATCTGCTCGCAGCAATGTTTGGCCCCGTTTTGGCAGGCTGGGTCCTAGAAGTTCTTGCATTCAAAGATAATTCAATGCAAAGAGGATTTGTTTTAATTGCACTTGTGAATGTTGTATCGTTTGTACCAGAGATTTATCTGTTACGGAAGGTATATCTATCGTGTTCTGCACTTCAGTTGCGTAGAGGAGACAACCCTGATGAAAGCGAGCTACCAGATGAGCAACCAGGGAACTCATCCAGAAACAACAATAGCAAGAAAGAAGATCGCAACCCTTGGTTAGTTTGGATGAATCATCCATCAGGGTTGCCACTGCTGACAATATCATTGGCATCATTGTATATGACTGCACTAAGCCCATCTGGTGTTGTTCTGACATCCTATCTAATAACAATCGGGCTGTCGCCTTCATCAATTGGTGTATTTAGAGGCATTGGCGCTATATCTGGAGTTGTTGGGATCAGTTGCTTTTCACTTCTTCGCAAGAAAGATCCAAATGATGGAAGTGGACAATCCACCTTGGTGAAGTCAATAGAGCGGTTGAGAGGATTGAGCTTGGCGTTTTTGCTTCTCGAAGTTGTATCGATCCTAGTTGCGGCAGCTGCATATGTGTTGTGTGATACAACATCAATGACATCTTCATGGCCTATATCTCTCTTCCTTGGAGCTATTGTCGTATCTCGAGCAGGACTTTACTCATTCGATGTCGGAGTGCTCGAAATTGAACAATACATCGTCGATGAACGCTACCGTAACGCTGTTGGCTCTGTTGAGGGTGCACTTTGCTCTTTGTGTGAAATGGGTATGTATGTCCTTAGCATTGCATTGCCAAAACCTTCCCAGTTTGGATGGCAAGTTGGTGTGTCTGCTAGCGCGGTATCATTTGGAGGTGTCTGTTTTGGACTGTTCCTGTGTTTGTATCACATGCATCTGCATCATCATCAAAGAGATGATCACGATCATGATCATAGCCACGGTCACCACCACCATCATCATCATCGACACACATTGCAACAAGAGCGAGACTTGAAGGAGTATGGTTATCATATTCATCTTCACAGACATGGCAGATTGTGGAGATAACACGCACCAAAATGATACTTCATCTAGCCCAGCCCTAACTAGCAATGACTTTAGGATACAGACAGAGAGAGGATGATTCCTCAAAAGAATACCCCTCAGAAACACTCAATCTTGGTATAATCAACCAAAACGATAAACACCACTATCTGAACCTTCTCTTTCATCTACGTATACACCTTCTCTTCTTTCCATTGCCTTTTGCTGACTTACCGACACCACAGCAACCGAAGCTGCCTTGGCACCTGCAAGACTCGCCCTCACACCCAAACTCCCCGCGCCCATCAATAACTTGGCACTCTGAAACGCTGGTGCCATCAGTTCCAACGCCCCCGCAACAACTGGTGCGGATGCCTCGGCAATTTCTTGACCAACAGTGGTAGAAAGGACAATATCTCCGGGCAGTCGAGCAATGTTCCCCGCAACGTCTAGGAGAGTTCGTCGTTCAATCACAAATACTGAATTTCGATGTATTCGTGCATGATGAGTTCGTTCCCACCGTGACGATTTGATATTTCCCAGTCGATCTACAGAGGTTACCGTGCGTGAGGTTGCATATTCTAGTAGTAGGTACGATCCATTCATATCGATCACAAGGAATGGCGACAAGGTCGGAAGGATTGGACTGATGACATTACCAAAGTTGGATGACGTGTTGGTGTTATTGTTGTTGTTGCTTCTTCCAGACTCACCGCCACTACTATTATTGACTTGATCAAAAGGACGACGAGCAAACGATTCTAATGCAACAACATCATCTCGTTTGGGGGACATGCCATTTGGCTCATACGAGATGAGAAGATGGACTTTACCAGCAGAAGAAGCTTTTCTTCCTTCTGACAACGTAGCATTCATTGCATCAGAAGGATGATGCAATGGTACCCATACATCCAACATTCCCATCCGTTCTACTCGTCTCCTCATCATTCGTGCACTGTGCGGTATTCTACCATACACATCTAAATTTGCTATATCTTCCTCTTCATTACTTGAATGATGATAATGATGATCCGATAATGACGACGAAGAAGACACATCCTCCCAATCATCCTCCCACAATCCAACCAACAACGGCATCAAATCCACAAACCCCAAACCCAACATTCGATCACTCCCCAAACCCAACATTTCCCTTCCAAGATTCGATACCTCCTTGGTTTGTTTGCCCATCCCCACCATCGATGTGGCAACGGATGCAACATTAACTGCACTTGTCAATGCTCCACCTACAAGTAGGGATTCGGTAGGGGCCATTTCTTCATCGAGACGTACCTCAAGACTGATTTTTTCCACCGTCAGTTTGGAGTGTGGGGAGTAGATCATCTTTATGGAGGGGAATGTGAAAGTTGCTTGGTGGTTGTATTGTTGTTATATCATTGGAATTGTGATTGCTAGCATTGCTATTGTTGCTACTGTCACCCCATACTGGATTACAATCATTCGGTACCGTGCTTGATTTGAATACTTCTTTGGCATAATGATGTGGTGATATTATAGAATTGGAATTGTTCTTTGCTATTTCTGCTGTGCGAGATTTCGAGGATTGTGTAGTGTTATTGGATGGTACTACAGGTGGAAATGGATGATGAGTAGTATCATCCCCTGCTGCTGTCATTGTTGTTTCGTGAGTTGTTTGTTTCGTAGGATTTCTTGGAGGAGTTGCAAAATTCTTTATACGTGGTGTACTCCTTTGCTGTGGTGGTGGGGTGGCGGCGGTGCTGGTTGTTCTTGCTGTTGATACAGTGTTGGTTGTTTCTGAGCATACGATACAAATGGAGATCGCACTGCCGTCGAAGTTGAACTACGAAGAGAGCCCTGATGATCAAATGGTGTTAGTGGCGTGCTGCTATCATCATCACCTACTGTAGCCGTTATTGGAGGTGGAGGAGGCGGAAGATTGGGCAAAAATTCAGAGCTCGAAGCAGACGAAGGAGCTGCTTGTGCATTTGCATCTGCGGCAATTGATTTCGTCATCGACACTGATGATTCATGTGATGCAGTGGATGATATTGGTGGTTGTTTCATCATGTAACTATCATCAGTCCATTCATCACGCTTCAGCTCAAACAATTGAGTTACAGCATCCTCATTCTTCCAAAACGCCAACCTCAAAGATCCAAACGAACTAACCTCCCCATGAGCCCGACTCAATCCCAAATGCTTCACCGGTCCCAAACTCAACGCACTCCAATGTCGTCGTTGCAAATTCTTCCCCTCTAATAACCTCACATGAAATGTCCCGATGATACCGCCTTGCTGGTGATGCAAATGGCGGTAGGAGCGGTGCGGTCCGTAGCCGATGAGTTTGGAGGAATGACTTTGAGTGAGTTTGTTGTTTGTTGTGAGGCGTGGTGGTGCACGGATTGGATCGGGATGGAGTTTTTTATTGCGGATATTGTTGCTGCGGTTGGTGGAGTCGTCGTGGGAGGAGGAGGATTCAAAAGGACATGATGTTGTGTGTTGTTCTTGTCAGGACGTACTTTGATATCAATAGCTGTACGGATGGAGACGACCAAGAGATTACGGAGTCAAGTTAAGCAGGCACCGTGCTCATGATGTGTGCGTGGTGTGTGGTGTAGGGCTCCTCCTTCTACGGCTTCATCATAGCATGGTGTGGTTCTTCTTTTTGATTTTTAGAGGGGAGAGATCATGAGAGATCTCTTTTTTTTCTACAGTTTCGGGCACTGGGCAGCCCCCGCCGATATATACAGAGCCACCACCGGACACCAGAGCTGATAAATGGATACCAGTGCTTCAAAACGGACACCAGAGCTGTCAAAAATGCCCGCTGGAATCTGCTTGTCGGGGGGATGTTTGGGGGGACATCGCGATCAGCTCTGTCGCATCTCAACCGCTCCATCTCCTTCTCTAAGACTGTGAGAGCAATAGACCGCGCTACCAATAATGTTCATATGAAATATTTCCCAGTAAAGTTTCCCTATTTTATTTTTCTCCATGACTTTGACTGGTATATTCTGTTTTTTCTTTTGTTTTCCAATTACAACAACCTCGATACACTTCTTCTTCTCTTGATCTTGAGTGCTTCCACAACATAGACATAGACAGTTAGTGGAGGACTCCAGCCCCACAAGCACAAGCCTGTATATATTACTCGAAACCGCATGGGATGGAACAACATCCCTCGCAATATTCTAAACAGGTAGGGTAAGATTCCAAAAAATCCCCGCAGTTATCACAACAACCGCAAAATTCGGGTTCAGTAGGCCTAGGTGTTTGTGGTGGTTCATTTGTTGGAGGATTGGTTGGCGCAGTTGGTGCTTTTGTTGGAACATTTGTTGGAGAATTGGTTGGCTCCGCAGTTGGTGCTTTTGTTGGAACATTTGTCGAAGGAGGATTGGTTGGCTCCGCAGTTGGATTAGACGAAGGAGAATTTGTTGGAGGATTGACAGTTGTCTTTGCAGCCTTGGCAGAAGAGGGCCTTGACACATTTGGGCTTGGAGTTGATGGCAAGCTACTCGGATAATTCGTCTGGGTAGGTGATGTACTTGGCTTTTCTGCCTTGGACGAAACTTGGTGAGTGCGGAGACGGTGCCGTCTAGAGATGTCTGCACTCGTAAGAGCAGCGAAGAATGGGGCGAAAAAAGATAATCTTCATGATGGTATGATGAGATGATATTGATACGATGATAATTCTGCCTGCAGCGTTTAGACAACAAAAGATGACGGCCGGCAGGTGCGGGTGGAATGATAGTGATAGCATTGGGTTGCATGAATAGAAGAGAGAATCATTGATTGGCAGAAACAAATGTTAGCAACAAGCGGGCCGCGTTATAGTGATAGGTGATAGTAGCGCGTCTGATTGAGAGTCTCTCTAGAAATGCTAGTTTCATTTTACCGCCTGTCTCAATCTCAACATCTACATCTCTCGTTGCCGTTGCGTCAAGCTTTATGTGGTTCTCGCGGCGCGGCCATGCCTATGATGCTTCTGGAACCTGTTGGATCTGGGCAACATCCTTATTTTTCATATGTCATCGCCATTGACCACCTCCGTCGCCCTACACAAACGCAAGACGGTGCGTCTAGCAAAGTCGACGGATGGCGAAGACCAACCAATTACACAACAAACAAACAAAGCAGAAGCAGAAAAAGCAGATCACTTACTGTTACTGAACTGATGCCAATGATCTCGTGCTGATGCAGAGACACAGGGTGATGGCGTCAACGTTTAAGAGGAATTTATGCCATTTGTTTGGCTGAGCGAGGCATAACTACGATCTCTTTTGGATCGGGGTCATTCTCTGTGTCTAGAAATATCCCTTGCCACAGTTTCATTAACCCACAAACCCTAAAACGGGCCTTTTGAGCCTCATTTTGCCTATTCCGGGTCCCTCTCGCTCGCGCCACCTTTTCAACTTTCTCAAATTAGACGCAGCAGCTCAACCGGGAGCGATCTCACGATCAGCTGAGAGCGGGCATTTTTCAGCAGAGAGGATCGCTCCTTCGTCATAAAAGTGGTGACACAGCAACACTCCTGTGTCACTCCATAGCGTTATATAAAAATATTACACACCATGACTCTGTCACATCAGCGAAACTCATTTTCGCGTTTATGAGAATCCGTCCTCGCTGATTTCGTGCAACCTCCTCATCGCCTCCTCACGCCCCTCCTCAATGCCTCCTCACGCCTCCTCAACACCTCCTCACGCCTCCTCAAAACCTCCTCACGCCTCCTCACTACCTCCTCACACCTCCTCACTACCTCCTCATGGGTAGAATTCCACGTCATGAGCACAAGAATGCTGCGAAAGGCCGTAAAGAAGTGACAATCCAAATAGATAGTTCAGTGCGTCTTCACGATGATAGCAAAAGATGGAACTTTAGGAGAGGAGAAGAAGACAATGAGGATGAAGAATCTGATGAAGAATCGGATGAAAGTTGTTCTCCAGTTGCAGTTATGGCCATTAGTCAACAGCGGAGCGCCAACATCAACACCAAGAAGAAGAAGAAGAAGAAGAAACAGACAAATGAAGAAGGAGAAGAATGGGGTGAAAGCCAGCAGAAGAAAGATAATTCATAGCAGCGTTTCTAGATAGAGATTCTGGAATTCACGAATTGACGACAACACAAATCTTTGAAGATTATACAGCCGACCATGGGTGGGTTAAATTGAATGCGACAAAGGCCCAGACAGTGTTTCGTGGAGGTACAGTAGAGGAAGGGAAAGAAAAGTGGGACAGAGAAGCAATCTA
The DNA here is from genome assembly GCA_018806925.1 of Skeletonema costatum. Classification (NCBI taxonomy): domain Eukaryota; phylum Bacillariophyta; class Thalassiosirophyceae; order Thalassiosirales; family Thalassiosiraceae; genus Skeletonema; species Skeletonema costatum. The sequence continues at coordinate 4,616 of JAHBBA010000061.1, read as the reverse complement.
CTGGCAAATACCTGATGGAAGCTTAATCATCACAGACAGTGGATACAAAGGAGAGCCAACGAAGATTATGATGGTAACAGACGAGATGTCAAAAGAAATGAAGGATTACATGGGTGTAATAGTCAGCTCTACGTACAGGAATATACCAGTACGTAGCGCGTAACTATACAGTACGTATCGCGACTACTTCGCTGAAGTATCGCTCACTCTGTGATTCCGCTTCCTCAGAATGTCTGTCTTCGAAGACATCATTTCAGAAAGGCAACCAATAAGGTGCCTGTCTGAAGTCATTCGCTGAGCTCGCTAATCTTCCTCTTAGTAACCGGTAAGATGCAGCTCGAGGACGCATTTCCTTCAATCATCAGTTCACTTCTATCATGAAATAAATACTTAATCATCAATTAGTCAAGCCTATCAAAGCATTCCTACCTGCTTGTGGCATTATAATATTATATTTTGTGACTGGTACAGTCACCGCAAACAAAGGAACCCTGTCAAGAACAGAAGAGAAAACTCAAAATGAGTAGTCTATCGACGATTTACACCGCCTATGAAACTCTGAATGATAAAGAGAAGGCTGGTGTGTCGAAAGACCAACAACTAGAAAGAGGGTACGTGGATATCCCGCCCCTTCTTCCAGGTCGGCCTCCGGTCTCACTCAGGCCTGGGCCGAAGAAGTCCGTGGAAAACAGCAATGGTAGCGTACATTACTTCTCCCAACTCGCTCCCGTCGGAACCAAATGGGTGCACTTGCTGCTCAAACTTGAAGAAGCCCGTGCGCTCTTTGAAGAGCTCCAATGGGGTACTGAGTTCGCGGCCAACGACCAGGCTCGCCGTGACCTTCAGAAAGAGAAAAGAATCTTGCAAGCTGAGTTAGCCAACAAGATGACCGCTGAAGGAAAACAAGTCAACCCGAAACATCATCAAGATAAGATCAAATCCACCACAGGTCGCATCCGATCAAAGGTGACGGCTATCCACGATAGCGCCCATAAGGCGGCCATCACTGTTGCAAGCATGTTGGGTCCCTATGGTGCAATATTCACAAAGATTGTGGATACTTACCATGCTACATCGTTGTCCTTCGTCAAAAAGGAGCACACCGTCGTGTCGCTTCCGTGTATGAAAGATCCTACGGACACCGCTAATCTAATCTATCCCTTGGAAATCTATGACCAGGATGACTCGTTCGATCCCGCAGTGGACGAAACTACTGAGTATAAACTCCAGAGCGTGGCAGAAGAATCCGTCTCTGTAGTTATAGAAGTTCCCAAGAAAACACTGAAGACCATTCAGGAGTGTATGTTTAAACTTTTGATTAAACAAGCTGGATATGGGCTCGCTGAAGCACAAAGGGATTATTTAAAACAGAACATGAAATTCCCTACAAGCTTCGCCCTATCTGTCAGAGAATTCGCCGATCAAATCAAGGCCATCAACAGCTTCTTGCCGAAGATGACGTCCTTCAAAGATGATCCTACTCACGCCAATGATGCGGATATTGTTCGTGCCAACGTAGAGCTGAACAATGTGGACCTCTGTAAGGTGTTGCTTAACAGTATGCCCAACAAACTCAGAGAGAAATACAAGGTCCTTAATCCTCATGCCACCGTCGTCAAAGATTACGATTCCCTCGTCGAACAACTTGATGCAATCGTTGTCTCTCTTAAGTCCGAGAGGAACGCAGCCCAGAAAAACCCTGGAAGTGGAAAGAATGGTAATTCCAATGGTAATCCCAACGGTAATGCCAACTCTTCCAATCGCAATGGAAATAATAATCCTCGCAACAATCAACGTAACAAAAATGGCAACAACGTGATGGATTCGTTGTCGCCCTATGGCAACACCAACCAACCCGTCGGTGGGGGTTGTGCCAATTGTCAAAAGCATAAGCCTGACAGCAATGCGTCCCCCCCCCAAAAAAAAAAAAAAAAGGAAAAAAAAGGCCACAAGAAAAAAACAAAAAACCGCCCCCGGTGGGGGGGGTTTTCCCCCCGCCCCCCCCCCCCCCCCCCCAACCCCCCCCCCCCCCAACCCCCCCCCCCCCCCCCCCGCTCCGTGTATGATGAGGAATCCTACGGACCCCGCTACTTTTAATCTATCCCTTGGAAAATCTATGTACCAGGATGACTCGTGTTTTGTTCGTATCCCGCATGGACGAAACTGGCTGAGTGTTAAATTCCAGAGCGTGGCCAAAGACATCCGTCTCTGTAGGTAAAAAAAAAAAAAAAAAGAAAAAAAGTTTTTTTTTTGGTTTTTTTTTTTTTTGTGTTTTTTTGTTCCGCCCCCCCAAGAAACACTGAAGACCATTCAGGAGTGTAATGTTCAAAACTTTTTGATTAAACAAGCGGGATATGGGCTCGCTGAAGCACAAAGGGATAAACTGGTCTGTCCCTGCAGTGCTGTGTGTGCTGTAAGTATGAGTGTGCTGCAGTGTGGCCCTCGGGGCTTTGGCTCTGGTGGGCATGCATGTGCCAAGCAAATTTCTTTTAATAACTATATCTGTCTATAAAGTTGCTCTGCAAAGATGGATATGTGTATATGAACAGTTTTATGTTGAATGCTACTTTATTTTTTGCACCTGTTTCATAAATTAATATGGTCAGGCTGCTTGGCTTGTTGCATCTTGCTTTCTAGATTTACTTACCAGACATGTGTCTCAGATGGTTATCCTGATAGGTTGCGCATGCTGCCGGAAGCGCGCGCAAAAGGAGAAAAAGATCTTTGCCCGCGCGCGCCAAACTGCAAAATCTTTTTCATCACCACCCACAGAGTTCTCTCACTCATCATGGCGCTGCGATGAGTAGAGTTCCGACCAGCCATATCTTCCCAAGTCCAAGTTAGACAACCAGCGTTATGTCTGCTTTGATCGCCAATGCAATAGCGGTGACAACGTAGGCGACGACCGCAATAAATCCTTCTATCTCCCGCGGAAACATCCCTCAATCTACAACACAAAAGATCTTTTTCTTCACGCACCTCCTCCGGCCGATCATAATATTATGCTCCCACCGACAGCGAGACAACATGCAGCATGTCTGTTTTGATCGCCATTAATAGCAGCGCCAACAGTAGTCGATCACCCGCAACAATCTTGCCAATATGCACTAAGAGATGTAAATATCCATTCGATGAGATGTGTGCACAACATGCGCTACCACAGCCACCGCCCGAAACAAAACGAGCAATAAACGCAGCTCCGTCTGGCGACTAAATATATCTACTGCACTAAAACATCGGATAGCTGTCTGCGATGCATATCTGAAAAGCTGCGGATAGTTGGTTAGTGGATTGCAACGAGAGTCAATTGCAACGAGAGTCACGCACTGTGACAACACATGAAGAATTTGCGGTGGCAATAAAGTCGACACGAAGTGCAGGTTGTATTTATTTTCGTACCGAACTTTTTTTTTTCCTCCAAGGTGCAAAAATTAAAAGTAATGGGATGATGTGGGGAGGGAAAGGCAGCAAAAGGCATCTTACAGGTAAGTGAAGGTGAGCGCATAACAAATCGCAAGATGCATCAATGGTTCACAAGGAGATCACTGACAGTCGGAACAAAACGCAAGCGGACACAAAAGGGTAAGCCGCATGTCCGTTTGTATTTCTGGTTTGACACACACTCATCAATCTTGCATTCATTTCTCTCGCGTATTGGGAACAGGTGGCACACAACGACAATCAACATGGACTGTACCACACGGAAAAGCCATACAACATGGTAATTAAAGCAGGGGAAGGCGCTCGGCAGCAGGGGAGGAGAGTGGGTGATCATCCTCAGGACAGCGCCATTCATTGGACTGGTCCAAACATTTCCATCGACAGGATACTCTACTGTACTGAAAAGACGAACGGCTAACTATGCGAGGCGGTAATCAACCTTCAGAGGAGAGCTGAGCACACGGCAGAGACATACAACAGAAGCCAGATTGGGAACAGGGAGGCACTCATGACGCGAATTGGCAACATGATCAAATTCCCTAACAATACATGGTCAGAGAAGAAGCCTGAGAGGGAACTACCCAAAACTTACTTCGATACATGAGACTGTTCCGACTGAGTGCGAGGTTGTGTTCGTGTGGAATTTTTTTTCCTTCCAAGGTGCGAAAATTAAAGTACAATAGAGGGAAGGTGATGTTGTACACGAGACAGTGTCCTTCTTATACATGGTAAGAGAAGAAGAAGAAGCCCGAGTGGGAACTACCCAAAACTTACTTCGATACATGAGACTGTTCCGACTGAGTGCGAGGTTGTGTTCGTGTGGAATTTTTTTTCCTTCCAAGGTGCGAAAATTAAAGTACAATAGAGGGATGGTGATGTTGTACACGAGACAGTGTCCTTCTTATACATGGTAAGAGAAGAAGAAGAAGCCCGAGTGGGAACTACCCAAAACTTACTTCGATACATGAGACTGTTCCAACTGAGTGCGAGGTGGTGTTCGTGTGGAATTTTTTTTCCTTCCAAGGTGCGAAAATTAAAGTACAATAGAGGGAAGGTGATGTTGTACACGAGACAGTGTCCTTCTTATACATGGTAAGAGAAGAAGAAGAAGCCCGAGTGGGAACTACCCAAAACTTACTTCGATACATGAGACTGTTCCAACTGAGTGCGAGGTG
>JAHBBA010000060.1:0-19964 GCA_018806925.1 Skeletonema costatum | reverse complement strand
GGGATTACACGTGAAGGGTCGGTCTCCAAGAGATGGAATATGAAAAAAAATATTTTGAGAAGGAAGGATTTTTTAGAGAGGAAAAGCGGATATAATTAAGACTTAGAGATCTTATATGTAGAGCCAGATTGGCAAAAAGAAAGAACTGGCTCTCCGGGCTTGGGGTGATTAGAAGCTTCTGCATCACTGGCCACTCGATTGGTTGTTGAGTTTGTGACCGTGGCGACACTGTTTTTTGGGTTTCTCTTCCTGGTGAGCGAGGGAAAATTAAGCCAGATTTATAGATGGAGTTAGTGTTCACCCAGATGTCAACACAAACCTAAAAGATGCCGTAAGAAAAAATTCCTAATTATAACATTTTCGCTTCGCCAAGATTGTTCTTCCCTGGAGCTAGTAGGGCGGAGAACCTTTATCTACGCATCATCAAACCTTGAAACGGGCTGTGGGGATCTTGATCCGACCACGCTAGTATTTCTTGTCCACCCAAATTGGATATTGTCCCTCCCCTGGATTGATTCCTATTTTTCCAAACCTCAAAACACGGATTCTATTTAATGAATTTATGGAAGATAATTTATTTTTATGACTTGAAATGTCTACAACACGTCGGCATACATCATCATTGACATAGTTATGAGAATTCACATACACAACAATGGGCCCGCGCCGCCGATTATTAATAAATATAGACGATTATATGCCGATAACCGATATTTAACCGCCGATTATTAGGTTGTACCGGGCCGTCACAATAATTCCGATTACCCACAGATGAACCCCCGGATTGATCCAGATTAATACCGAATTAATAATGACCGATTCGATATTAAGATTAGATTTCCCGATTACCGAACTTATTAATAGAGTTGGATAAGTTCTCGTTGGCGTCCCCTACGCAGCACGTAACAGATTAGATTGTGTCGTATCAGCTCTTCAATTTGATTGGTCCCACAGTCCTTCTACAATTTGCACGGGGGACGCGGTTCGGTTTGGTTTTTGATGAATTATATTTGGCAATCCAAAACAAACCTCGAGGGTACAAACTGTACCATACAAGTCACCGAGTATCCAAACGAGGTTAACACATTTTGCCTTGACGTATCGAAAAAAGGCCGCTCGCTTGCTGCACGACAGTATTCTTTGCTGATGAGAGGGCGTCAGACGGTCTTCTAAAAAGTCTCTTGATGAGTACTACGCCTTTCGTGGGCACGATGAATATCCAACGTTTATCATATATGTTGGTGCCTCACACAGATGATCTAAATATTCGCAAAAGAGTGACAAAAGTCGTTTGGTGAATCCCGTTGATGTATACATGGGCGAGGGCTTTTGTCGGTAGTGACCAGTGACCTGAACTAATCAGAACCAAGAGATTGTGCGTTGGTGTTGAGTCATAGAACAGTTGCCAAAAGGTTGCAGTTAAGATAAGACGGCTGGCCCATTACCTCTTGAAAAGGGGATGGGGGGGGAGCTACAATAATCTGTTGATACTGTCACTGGGACTTGGCTTTCATGTAATTGAAGGTGATCAAAGCTGAGCAATCAAAATAACCGAATATTCGTTGGGGTGGGTTAATACAAACAAAAGGATGTGTACTGGGCGATTTGATACTAGGGTAGCACCGCTGCGTCAAAATGTTTGGAGTGTAAAGATGTCTTTGTACGCAGTGAAGTCTGACAAACGTCACAAGACCCAAGAATGGCCATGCGGATTACAATTGCTGCAACAACTATTCAATCATATGGCAGCTATGGCCATGAGGATCGTTTGAGGGATAATATATACAAGCATGCTTCAGTTAGAGGCTTCGAAAAAACTCAGCTGTTTGTCAGTGGGTGGGCACTATGGCAATTACCGATCAGAAGCCAGAAGCAATCTGATGGCAGGAGCAATGTGGGAGAAAAGATGGTTGCTAGACAACTCCAATGGCTTGTAGTCATGGGGTACTAGACCTCATTTTCTGCTCAGCGTACAAAAAACATGGTTTCAGATGGAATATGCGCCGCAAGGAATATCGGCATACTAACACACCCTGGTCTGGGGACTTGCTATTGAGGCAGCATAATGCCAAACAGCACACACATTCCACGACCCTCTTTCCTGTCGATTGTACCTGCAACTGCCCCAACCAACAAAATAGTCAAATCGGTGTGGGCAGACTGGTTGCCATTCTGTTTCAGGCCAATACATACAAACTTGAGCTGCCGTCGTGTTGGACGAACATTTGTGGATTGAAAGGCAGATCTGGATCGTCGTGGTGGACACTTGGAATTCCCGATTCAGAGCCAGAAAGCCGACTCGATGGGAGGCGTAGATCTTTGGGAAAGATTTTGCTTGCAACTATAATGCTTGGTAACGTGGGTCTTTATATTTTCTTTCCATCGTACAAAAAGATGGCTTCAAATGATCCGACTGCGAGAGTTTTCGAATCCTATCAAGCCTGGGACTGGGGTGATATAATGTTGACAATCGACGAGACTTTGAGCATCTTGACAATACTTCATCTGTGCTGAATTTGGATTGACATGAGTAATGTAACCAACATTGACGCAACAACAATAGAGTCAAAGTTGACAATTGCACAAGAGCAACTCCAGCCTATTCAAGAATATGCAACTGGAATCAAATTTGCTCCCACACTCGACAATGGACTCTATCTTGTCGGAGCTGGCGTGAGGAAGAAGTCTGTGATCAAAGTATACGCTGTTGCCATGTACAGCACGCCCAATGTTCTTGCCAGTGCATCGTCGTCCACAACAACTCTGCATGACGCTGCAAGGACATTCGACTCTGCATCGAGCATGACATCGTTCGTATTGGAAATGGTGTATAGCGCAGGGGCAGAAAAGATTGCGGGAGCTATTGCCGAGAGTGTCAAGCCACGATATGACGGTGCAGCTGCCGACATTGGAAGGTTAGAGTCGTTGATTGTCGAGGAGTGAATGCCATTGGAGGTCAAGCCACCAAGGGCACAACATTTCGTTTTGACTGCTCCGTGGATGGAGTTGCTGTGAGCGTGAATGGCGGCAGAACAGGGCATGGCTGCGTTCAATAGCTTGGGTAGTGCATTCGTAGATGTGTTTGTGGATGGTAATACAGTCAGTCCGACATTGGTCGATAGCTGTGTGAGCACATGGTCAACTGACGAGAACAAGTCTGTTGCAGTATCTTTGGTGGAGCTAGCAAAGTTTGTCGGAGACTCAAGTCAAGCTTACTCGGAAGAATCGACCGAGGACAAGCCAGACAAGGTTGCAATGCGGAGAGAACTCGAGTCTCAACTGAAACCCATTCAAGAATATGCTACAAGTGTCATATTTGACCCTAAAATTGAAGACGGACTGTACCTCGTTGGAGCTGGCGTACGGAAAAAGTCAGTGGTAAAGGTTTATGCGGTAGCTTTGTACAGCTCTGTTTCAGTCCTGACTGCTGCCTCTTCTCCCGCTGCACTTCGCACTGCTGCTCGATCCTTTGATGCATCAACTCCGTTGACATCCTTCGTGCTAGAAATGGTGTATAGTGCTTCTGCTGAGAAGATTGGAGGTGCTATTGCTGACAGCGTGAAGCCGAGATATGATGGTTCAGCTTCAGATATTGATGTGCTGGAGTCATTGATTGTTGAGGGAGTAAATAAGAGAGGAGGACAAGCTTCCAAAGGCACAACTTTCCGCTTTGACTGTTCTGAGGAGGGAGTGACTGTTACTGTCGATGGATCTGTTCAGGGTGCGGCCAATTTCACTGGTCTGGGCAGTGCATTTGTAGATGTATTCTTGGACGAAAATGCTGTGAGTCCTACGCTTGTGAGTAGTTGTATGGATAGCTGGTCGAACCCTCAAGCACAGACTACGGCTGCATCACTGCTTGAGATGGATGAGTTAGACGACGACGAGAGCACGGATGAGCAAATGTCGGATGAAGAAGTTAATGAAGGACCAAGTCTGGAAGAAGTTGAATCTCAACTCCAGCCAATTCAAGAATATGCAACTGGAATCATGTTCACTCCCACACTCGACAATGGACTCTATCTTGTCGGCGCTGGCGTGAGGAAGAAGTCCGTGATCAAAGTATACGCTGTTGCCATGTACAGCACGCCCAATGTTCTTGCCAGTGCAGCTTCATCCACAACTCTCCGTGACGCTGCAAGGATATTCAACTCTGCATCGAGCATGACATCGTTTGTATTGGAAATGGTGTATAGCGCTGGTGCAGAAAAGATTGCGGGAGCTATTGCCGAGAGTGTCAAGCCACGATATGGCGGTGCAGCTGCCGACATTGGAAGGTTAGAGTCATTGATTGTCGAGGGAGTGAATGCCATTGGAGGTCAAGCCACCAAGGGCACAACATTTCGTTTTGACTGCTCCGTGGAGGGAGTTGCTGTGAGCGTGAATGGCGCAGAACAGGGCATGGCGGCGTTCAATAGCTTGGGTAGTGCATTCGTAGATGTGTTTATGGATGGTAATACAGTCAGTCCGACATTGGTCGATAGCTGTGTGAGCACATGGTCGAGTGATGATGCAAAGCTGATGGCCACTACTTTAGTAGGGCTTAATGAGAAGATTCGGCATTCAGGCAATGACGAAAAAATAATTGATACGTCTGAGGATGAAGTGGTAATTGACTCTAATACCGCCGCCAATGCTACTGCTACCGAGGTTGATGAACCAAACGAGGCAACAACTATTCCGTCGAAAGAATACGATCACGGTGATGAAAAACACGAGATGCCTAGGTTAAAGACATTGCGACCAAAACAAAAACACAATCTCTTGAAGAAGGTTGTGAAATTTGCATTCCCAGTTTTCTAAGTAACAAGATTAATATAGAGCTAGCTATTAGATTGAGTTTTTCAGTATCACCTCTTCATGATGAATTCTGCTCAGAGGGGACACTCAGACGTTCTAGAGATACTGTCAAGGTTGGACTCACAAAAGAGGTATACGTACGGCTTGTAATGCATTTTTCCGAATAATATACTTTCTGCTCAGCATAGTTTGATGATCCATCGGTAAAGTCGAATACAAACGAATTCCAAAATAATGCATTATTGACTCTTGCTCGAATGACAGGTCGATCAGCAGATGTGGTAAAGTTGTACTTCGCCTCACCCTCAGCTGTGTCGTTGTAGAGCTGTTTGTATCCATCTTTTTTCAGAGGCTGGGCAGGGGCATACATGTAGCCAAGATCCTTCAATACTTTTTGCATCTTCTGGGAGCTGAATGCTGATTCCGTACCATGTGTAATTTGTTGGGCTGGCACCACTGTATTAGAATAGTAGATGTTGTCTTCATGTTGTTAGTATGTGTTCGCTGTTAAAGTGGTTTTACTTATGAGATGAGTGGTGGTAGAGGTCGCTCGGGTGTCTTGGAAAGCAAGAATCGGAAAGCAAGTCAAGCAAGTGAATACATGAATTTAGTATCTTACAAATGATACGTTTTCATTGTACCAATAAGTAAGAATTGATGACACAAACAAAGCTTTCAAGAAACATCGTCCTTGGCTTGCTCTAGCTTGTAACAACCAACGACCCCACAGATGAAGAAAATGCAGCACTATCAGCACTGTGCTCTATTCCAGAAGAGCTTCGCTTCATTCTCCTGTGCACTCAGATATTAAGTTACGCTAGAGAGGTAAGGTAGGTTGCTTATTTGTCTTGTGTATCGTCCTCCTCAACTAGCTTCTCTCTCCTACATAGAGTCGTCTCACACTCTCATCATTTCACCAAAAGTTATCATCAATCAACGCCACACATCCAGCATACACTGCACAATCCTTCATGACATCATTCTTACACGAATACTCATCATCTTGTTCCACACAGCACATGTGATTGTGACACAACTCTTGACAAGACGACATCCCACTTCTTGCATCGACACCACCACCACCACCACCTGCACTACCGCTGCTGCTGACACTACTACCACTACGGAGAAGAGAAGATTCACCACACGCCAAAGTAATCTGTTCCGCAAGCTCGAGCATTTCTTGTCCACGTCCCTGCTGATGTTGTTGTTGCAGCAATAACTGCTGTTGTACCACATTATTGTTGTTACTACTGCTGCTCTTCCAATCTCTCATGCCATTCATGGCTTTTTTCCAATAGAGGATTGCAGTATTGGGAGGAAACATGATGAAACATACGACAGCACCCACTACTATTGCCAACGTTGTGAGTGCTACTAGACACCATTTACAGCCTCCTCTGCTCTTGTCACAACCACCACACTTTGACACAATAATCTTTTGACCATCTTCCATGACAACTTCCTCACAGTCGTCCTCTCCGTTCAGATCGAATTGAACTTTCTGCTTACTCTTTGTCGGAGCATACAAGAAGGCCCCTTTCCAAAGTGGCTTCTTATTTCTTTTGCCGCCACCCTCTTCATTCTCTTGCTGCTTCACACTACTCCCCTCACCACCACCGCTGCTGCTCATGGAAGGCAAATCAATCTCATCCAACCCAACACTAAAATCACTCCCACGTGGTTTAAAACTACTGCGTAAACTACCGCTGAGCATGTCTCCCCAGTCAATTCCAGAAAAGCTGGAGGTGTATTGCCGGCTCATGGAGATCTTTTTGGTGCGGGTGGGTAAGGTTCGCCGTGCTGGCCGGCGTGATGATGACGACATGTTGCTTAATGCTGCCTCTTCTTTGCGGATCGTTGCCGCTTTGCTTATTATGTATTTACTCTAGCTCCTCTTCTTTAACTATTACGCAACTATTGCGCCTTCTCGACCATAAGTATCACCTCCATCAGATCAGAAGTATGATGTTATGCATGCAGGATGAGCAAGAAGACTTTCATGAGCACTTCTAGGGCTCGATTTCACGAATAAAAATGACAAAAGTGACCATTTAATTCCACTGGAAGTGGCAGACCGGCACTAGATGGGGTCACAAATGTCATAGCACAGGCTTAATTACAACACTGGTTCCTCACACGCCCTACTTCTCTAAATAAATATTTTAGCGAGTGAATGAGCGATAATTCAAACTCGCACACTTATTTTACTAGAGTGCGATTTTGAATGTGATTTTGAATCATCGCTCATCAATCGCTCATTCTTCGCTAAAATGGAAATAAATAAATATGTAAATAAGGACATCAAGTGCAAGCACTGGACCTAGGTTCTTGCTCGTCTACATTGCACTCACAGGATACTCAGGTTACGTCATCCCTCGGGAAGCACTGAAAAGACTGCTTCCTTTTCAGCTCTCCCCTGACAGACCGCAACAAAACGAAAAGACTACTTTGTTGGGGTGCCAAAACTGTGTGGGTTAAATCTGATGCGAACCCACACTCCCAAAAACACTGCGACTCTCAGAGCTCGCTTGGTCAAAGGGTGGGGAGTGGGCCGCTTAAACTAAAACTATGATGACTAGCCGCACACAACGATACTGCGAGTGCAATGGTCGGCTGTTGTCTTGATCAAAAGCAGAATGGCAACGCCATGGCCACAGCGTTGATCCAACAACAAACAGCCAACCTGCTGCCGCCAAAGTCGGCAGAAGGGATGGACAAAGATGACTACCGCGGGATGAGACTGAGATAGCTGTCTCATTAGACAGCTGTTCGTTCCATGCTACTGTCCATCACCTCAATAGTTTAGGCCTGTCTCACCCACAACTTCAAGTGGGATGTCCGCATGGCCGTGAGGTCACATGTACTTATCTTGCTTCCCTTTCATTAAGGTGAAGGGATATCCCTTTGAATTTCGAGACAGCTAGCATCGAATACCACATCGGATAAAAAGCCGATTTGATCGTAGATTTACTTCAACTTGAAGCCACTGAAAAGGCAAGTCTAAAAGAAGTGTCATTTTAGTTGCTTGACACTTCCCAGGCAGGCTTGAAGAGGAGGATTCACTTTACGTACTTATTTACCATCTTGCAGTAGGCCTATCAATGCTGCTTGCAATAGTACCTTCAATGCATCGCATGGCTCACCACGTCGTGTGCTTCAATATTATTTACGATTACGGATGAAAAGTGCAGGTAAAGTACACACATAAAGAATAGCAAATTTCTAGAGAGGGCACAATAAGTAGGTATTGTACCACCACTGAGCAATACAATACTTAGTGAGAAACCATGCAGCGGCGACCACAGCGAGTGTCAACAGTCTCACGACAATACACCTCCAGCTTTTCCAATATCGATTGGGGCTATCGATCATCTCAAGTGGATATATCCGCCACCGCTGAAAACGAACTTAATAATGATAACGATGACGACATGTTTGAATATCCTCGTGTTGACACCTCTCAAAAATTAACCGAAGAAGTAGCAGAAGTGGCACCACCGATGATATCACTACAAGCAGGGAATGAGGAATTACTACGGAGTACAGTTGTAAGTCAAGAAAGTGCTGCGAGCGCAGATACCACCACCACCACCGCTACTGCAAAGAAAAAGAAGAGGGGACCTCCTCCACAGCGGCCATTATTGACTGCGTTGAATTCGTTCAAGGGTTCGCTGAGGGGAATGTTTGTTCCTCATGATGACAACGATAATGAGGCTAATGATAATCATGATAATAATCAGAATGATGATGATGGTTTGATAGATGCGCCAATGGCTGCTATTGACGAGGCTAAGCCAAAGCATCATCGACAGTCATTACAGCAACCACATCAACAGCAACCACAGCAGCAGACGAGTCAACATGCACAACAAACAAACAATGAAACACTATTGAACGAATGGGCTAATCAAATAGAAGCACAGCACAAAATGTCATCATTGGCACCACCTGCAGCATCATTAGTAGCGGCGTCGTCGTCAGCATTATTAGTCACTCGTTCATCGTCCTCTCTAATTGATGAATCATCTGATGTAGTGGATGATGATGGCTTTCTTCATTGGAATGCTACGCAACAACGATCATCATCGTTACAGTCTCATTCCAAGTTGAGTAAATCAGCAATAACTTCTACAACAATGACAACGACGATGATGACTACCCCTGCACGAGAAGAATCGACCAAGTCTGGACGAGAATATTCATTTGGATCGAACAAGTCTGCACGAGAAGAATCATTTGGATCATGTGTAGATTCGGAAGGATTTCTACCTTGGGGTAAATGATACTCTTCAAAAGTAATACAAGTAATTATATAGAGCGGGAGGCAGATAGAATATTATAGACGTCTTCTGTTTGTACTTGTGTATAGTGATATCAGTAACAGTCATCAAAGTTTAATGGCTGAGTTGATTCCTATCTTGACTTGTATTGATCGTAGGAAGAACGTGTTGGAATCCTCTCGTTGCGCGCTATCGATTGGTTGGACAACAGATAGATAGATTATTTTAGTAGCTACTCTCTAGATCCGAGGATCAGTAGAGAAAGGAGAACTTGAACCAGGAGGGGCCCGGGCTGTGCCCGAAGACGCCCGTGGGCCTGCTGGGTACGGGTTGGTCGCCGTAGGTGGATGGCAAACGCTTCGCTTGGTGCAGGCGTGTGGAGGAAATGGCTATGTAAGTATAGATCGTTCGTGAGTAAAAGTGACACATCATTGATACGCGTTGCGACACTATATTTTATCAAAAGAAAGAAAAAGAGAAGATCTTGAGTGACAGACTAGATAGTTTAAGTAGCGGGTGGTCGACAGATGGTTCTGGGTGCCGTTTAAGTAGGTGTAGTTTGCTTTCGGGTTGTCATTTTCACTCTCTTGTGTTTTAGGAATTTAGTTCATATGTTTCGTTGTTTCTTGTGTGTTGTACGTAGTCACTTTCTACCCGGTCGTGAATGAACATGCGTTGACAGATTTAATTTCCTCTACCTCGTGAATGAAACGCGAGAGAGAGCGGTGGATCTGTCTGTATGCAGGTGTGCATAAGTCATAGCACGCAGAGGAGGAGAGGTCTTGGGTGATGATACATATAGTGTAGCGTGAGTGCATAAAGTTCGTCCTCCAGACAATCAACCAGCACGCCACTGCCCAAAAGAAGAGCGTGATGGTGCATCCATTTGAAAATTCGTTCTCAAAAATTGAATGGGGCGACAGCTCCCGTAGCATTCAGCGACAAGGGAGCCATGATTTTAGTGTGGATTCGAATGATATACCTTCCATCGGCGATGAGGGCGGTGTAACGCCGACGAGTGGAAATAATAAGAAAGGGCTTAAGGATTTTAAGCAGCAACAGAGGCTTAGTGTTATATCTTCATTCAGTTGTCACGAAGACATTATGGAAGATGGTCAGCGGATTGGTGCTGCAAAGAGTGCAACAAGGTCATCAAAATCGACATCATCAAGGTCATGGTGTCTAGTATTAACAGTGATGTTAATAGTGGTGGGTGCTGTTGTATGTTTCGTCGTGTTTCCTCCCAATACTGCAATCCTCTATTGGAGAACTATGAGCGGTGACAAAGAACAAGAAGTGTTTGACGACACGGCTCAAGAAATGGCTTGAACTTGCGGAGCAAATCACTGCTGCATGTGGAGAGTCGTCTCGTAGCAGCACTGGGGCATCGTCTTGTCAAGAGTTGTGTCACAATCACATGTGCTGCGTGGAACAAGATGATGAATATTCGTGTAAGAATGATGTAGCGGAGGATTGTGGTGTGTATGCTGGGTGCGTGGCACTGGTTGATGGTTGATGATAGCTTTTTGGTGAAAGATAGGACTACGAGAGTTAGGACTCTTTGTAGAAGAGAGGCTGAAGAAAATCATACAAGACGAATAAAGAAACCTAGAGAGTAGTTACTCCTGAAGGAATTGCTGAGCGCAATAATCATATTATAAGCAATTCGTCAAACTCTCACATTTTTGCAACCGCATATTCCTTGTGGTGGAGGCAAAATGCAAGCTCTTTATCAACGACGCCACATCAGGGGTTGGGCATTCAGCGCATTCAGCCAGCCTTGCTTGGATTGATGATGCCGAAGGTACATCCTCCTTTGAGCTAAAGTGACACATTGATAGTTGCGACACAGCATTTTATCAAAAGAAAGAAACACATGGTCACTTTATGTCACTTCCGAGGACTCCCATTTTCAGCATGCTTTATTTGCCCAGTATGTATGACTCTGTGTGTGCGTGGTGTGTGCGTGTGTGCTATATAGGAATTTAGTTCATATGTTTTGGCACTTGCTTTCTACCCGGTGAACAGCTGTTGAAGTATGGTTCAGATTACTTCCTCTTCCTCGTTAATGAAAAGATATCGGACTGACAGTAGCTAGCAGCTCTGTGTAACATTACATCATGAGTCGGACACAGGTCTGGGATGATAATAGCGTAGTGGTAGTGAGTGCAGAAGTCCCTCCTAAAGAAAATATCAACCAGCATGCCGCCCCCTGAAAACAGCAAACGAACATTCGTGCGACAATACACAAATTCGTTCTCAAAAATTGATTGGGGCGGCCTCGGTGGAAGCACCCGTCGCAGTATTCCTAGACAACAACTCCCTCGTGATTTAAATGCGGATTCGATTGATATACCTTCCATGGACGGTGAGGGAGGCGCTGATGTTGCGTCGTCGGATGGAGAGGATAAGAAGGGCTTGAGGCACATTATAAGCAGCAAAAGAGGCTTAGTGTTACATTCGACCTAAATGAGGATAGTTGTCAGGAAGATATGATGGAACATAGTCGGCGGATTGGTGCTGCAAAGAGTGCGACATCATCATCATCATGGTGTCTAGCATTATTCACACTGCTGGCAATAGTGGTGGGTACTGTAGCATGTTTCATCACGTTTCCTCCCAATACTGCAACCCTCTATTGGAAAAAAGTTATGAGCGGTATGAGCGGTAACAATAATAGTGTGGTACAGCAGCAGTTATTGCTGCAACAGCAGCAGGGACGAGGACAAGAAATGCTTGAACTTGCGGAGCAAATCACTGCTGCATGTGGAGGAGAGTCCTCTCGTAGCAGCACCGTGACATCATCTTCTTGTCAAGAGTTGTGTCACAATCGCATGTGCTGCGTGGAGCCAGATGATGAATATTCGTGTAAGAGTGATGTCACGAAGGATTGTGGTGTGTATGCTGGGTGCATGGTACTGATTGATGATAACTTGTGGTGAAAGACAGGACTGAGTGAGCGTGTCTACGCTGAGAAGGATCAAATTGACTTAATTACAGTAAACTAATCAGAATATAAGTAGACAAGCAGACATATCATTCACTTGCTGCTTCATCTGGCTCTGGCCCAAGTTATTTTTGGCACTGATTGATGATGACTTCGGGAGATAGAGTGAGACAGGAGGCAGGATAGCACAGTCTTGATGATGCAAATTATTCTAATTGTTTTGCTTTACATTGCTGTAATGTTCCTTCCAACAACTACTCATGGGCCATTAACATTACCGAAATGTTTCGTGTACCAACCAACAATATTGTCCCATTGTTTATCCGTGAACCAATTGCTCTCAAGACACGTGACAAGCAGCATCCTCATATCCCACCAATAATTATCTGAATTGTCTTGGTAATTGTGATCGAGAGCTATATAGCATGTTCGTACACAATTAAAGATTTTGTTCCCGTCGATATTGCCCGGTATGTCGTCCAAATGCCTCGATATCAGCTGAAATAATTCACGTACATTTTCTCTCCCAAAGTCATAATCCCCATGGAATATTATCGGTAGGTTGGGACGATTATTGAGGTTTTCTCGGAGTGCATCTCGGGATTGCCGAAGAGAATCTCTCTCCCTCTCCAGTTGTTCTATTATGGGCGCGAAATGATCACAAGTTCGGTCAGTTGCAGTTACTACGGCCTCTCGCAACAGTACATCCCTCATCCTATTTACTCGTCTACTTTCCTCTAACTGTTCTTTCATCTCTAAATTTTCGCGCCGGAGCTTCTCCAACTCTTCCATCAACTCCGAGTTGTCATTGACATTATTCCCCACCGGGTTTCTGCCAACATTGCAATTATTCTCCACATGGGTTGCATAATCCGCAATTGATCCTCTCCAAGCACAGCCACTCTCGTGCCCACCACACTTGACCTGTATACCGCTCCATACACGCAATGATAGCCCTTCTAGCTCTTTGAGCTGACCAGCCGTGCATGGCCTCCGGTCGATCGGGCAGAGATTTCGATCGTTCAGCGCTTGACGAATGCATGCCCTGCAGAATACGTGATCACATGGAGTGACGAGCGGATCGGCGGGTACCGTCAAACAGATTGAACATACTAGATCGTCAGGTAAGTTGTCTGGGTGTAAAGCGACTGGTGGTGCTGCCGTGTTGGAGCCATGGTTAACACGTATGTATGTGTGTGCTAAAAGATGGGGAGAGGGAGACCACCACCCACCCGCCATTTTCTGATGCACCCGCCATCTAATGTACTAATTCCGACGCTGGCAAAAATCTGCCTTCTTCCAAAATTTCTCAGCTCCCATGGGGCGAAAAGGGGCCCCTACAACCGCTCGTCTCCTTCTACCTGCCTGAGTTTTAAACACTACTTTCTTGGTCATTATGATACCTTGTTCTCCTCATAAACCTGCTGTAAAAAGATCTAGGTCAGGCTAATGAAAGCAGGCACATTATTGAATGACTGATTTGTACATCGCTTGGTACAATACATCAGCCCAAAAAAACCTGACCGATGCGATGAAGCAGCAGTCTTCTATCTTCACAGCGGGAAACACTCTGATGGATGGAACGTGATTCGTGGTCTTTGATTCTCAAGGGTAGCTGTTCAGCATGCAAGATGATGTTATGTCGGAGCCCTCGAGCAAGAAGTAGGAAATGTACTCGGCCGCCTGCACTGCACCCGTCTTCTACGCACCATGGTAATTATGTAATGAAGCGTCATCAAAAAGAACACTTCCACTAAGAATGGAAAAGCTGACCATGCTCATCATTGCAATACTCGTTGCCGCAGTAATAATAGGAGCCAGTGCTGACAATACGGCGGCAGCAGCAGCAGCAGCCTCCACCAATGAAAAAGAAGACGACGGCACATACAAGTTTGACAATCTAATAGCATGGGTGCAACAAAACGGCGGACGTGTAAATGATCATCTCGGAATAACAAATCATCAACACGGCAATCATCAAGTAGTTCGAGGGGGAGTGGCCCTCCAAAACATTCAATCCGGTAGCGAACTCCTATTCCTTCCATGGAACATTGTATTCGGCACCATTCATGACACTCCCACCTTACCCGACAATAAATGTGACGTGCTTCAAAGTTATGCCTCCGAGGTTGATGCAGGCCGTGCATCATTTTGGTACCCCTATCTTGCTTTGGATACGAGTCTCTCATCACGTGTGCCATCGGTATGGAGTGACTTGGCTATAGCAGAACTGCAAGGTCTACCGCCATATGGGAGAACGGCTGGATTGACAAATTGGTATTCGTCGAATTGTGCAAATGATGTTCCGTTCTCGGACCTGCCAAGTTCGAGTCGACAGGCGCTGCTTGCAGCTGTAACAAGAGCAGCAGGTTTGAGGTTTCTGCCAGTATACGACTTGTTGAATCATCATAATGGAATGTTGAATACCGAATGTTTGGCTGTGCAAGAGGGGGTCACTCTTACAACAACAACCGACATTCACAAGGGAGATGAAATCTTTAATTCGTATGGAGGAGGACAGGTGAATACAGTTGCCGAGATGTTTCGAAAGTATGGCTTTGTGGATGAATGGCCTCAGTATCATTCATGGGAGCAAAGAGATGAGGAGAGTGATCGTGATGATGATGATGATGATGATGATGATGATGGTGGAATGAATACAATGCACTTTCTTGTGTTATCTGGTCAGAATAATGTAGCAATCTACCCTCCACCGAGCATGCTATCTCAAATTGGCAATAATACTCTCGATATTGGTGATTTACTGGCCGAGACAGAGATGCACAATCAAGGTTTGCCGACAAAGCAGTTGATACATTTCAGTAAGATGTTAGCGGACCTCATTGCTACTTTGATTACCACCGCAGAAGAGGATACAGTGATTCTACAACAGATGAACGACAGCCTTCGGATGATATCCCAAGATCGACATGGAGAGATTGAGCAACTGACGGACATAGTTAGTGCTATTTCTTATCGAATACAATTCAAGCAATCGATTAGGATGGCACTTGATGCAACCAATCAGGTATTGTCGTTACGTAATGAGGCAGGCGAGTTGTGAGCGTTGATCTAATGATGACATTAATATTTTCGACGTTCAGCTTCGTGATCGTGGTTGTTGCATACCCAATCATTCCATTGCTTGATATTTTTCCACTGTCTTTTTGTGAACCAATTACTAGCCATACATGTAGCAAGCAACATGCTTAAATCATGATAATAAAAATAATTAGGAGTGTTCTGCCATCCCTGGAGATGAGCTGCTTCAAAGCAGACCCTAACGCGATTGTAAATTCGATCACGGTCAATGTCACCTGGTTTGTCCATCAAATACATTGAAATGAGACGAGATAAATCCTCTACATTGTCGGGTCCAAATTCATAATGCCCATGAAAGAGGATAGGAACATTGGGCTGGTTGTTGAGCTTCTTCTGAAGAGCTTTCTTCTCCTTCAGGAGTAAATTCTTCTCCTGTTCCAGACGTTCAATCTTCTTTTGCTGAGGAGATCCCTCTTCAAGAACACGAACCTTTTCCCACAGAGATGTAGATGCTTTGCTCGATTTGGAAGCTGCATTGGATCGTCCGCTGCCGCTTGGATTGTCGCTAGTGCTAGGCCATCCTCCAGCGTTGCCTTGACCTTTCCCTGCTTTTCCAGCGTTACCCTGACCTTTCCCTGCTTTGCCGACACCATTGCTATTGCCACCATCGGCAAAGAGTTGGGTGGCGCCTGTTACAAATATCTGGCGCTGGCGAATCACTCCCTGTGTATTTGAATTGAGATACACGAATGATGAAGGTGAAGGATAAGATTGACGATGACGATGAAGATGAAGCGGAATTTGACAGGGACTCCAACTCCAAAGTTTGGAGGATGAGCAGAGCAGCACTATTGTAGCGAGGGTGATGTTCATGGTCGAAGAAATATGGTCGCTGCCATTTGGAAGTTGGAAGCAAAAACTCTGTGAATATTTCATAGAGTTGATCAAGTTGAAGTGAAGTGACGGAAGAGGATCTCCGAGGGCCGGGTCTTAGAATGGCTGACTATGAACGTGTTCTCATGGCCAAATTGATGGTGTCACACGACTGTGAACGCAACCCTCTTAAGTACCTCCACGTGATGCACTGCTTGCATGGTGAGCTTCCCCATGGTAGTGTTCTTTTTGATGATACATGATGGTTCATTACATAATTACCATGGTGGAAGACGGGTGCAGTGCAGGTGGCCGAGTCACATTTCCTATTTCTTGAACTCGAGGGCTCCGAGATAGCCGCTTTTCAAGATGATCATCGTGCATGCTGAACAACAACCCTTGATAGAATCAAAGAACACGAATCACATTCCATCAGAGTGGTTCCCGCTGTGAAGATAGAAGACTGCTGCTTCATCGCATCGGTCAGTTTGTTTTGGGGTGATGGGACCAAGCGATGTCCAAATCAGTCATTCAATATGCCTGTTTTCATTAGCCTGACCTGTGGTCTTTTTCTCAGAAGTTATGAGGAGAACAAGGCATCATAATGCCCAAGAAAGTAGTGTTTAAAACCAGGCATGTTGAAGGAGACGAGCGGTGTGGGGCCTCTTTTCGCCATGATGAGCTAGGGTTAGGGTTATTGAGGACTGTGGAGCAAGAGAGCTTACTGAAACAATTCTTGGTATGGCCAAAATAGTGAAGTATTACGCCAGCAACGCAAGAGCAAAGGAGAGGACAGCTCAAGATTAATACTGCGCAGGCTGCTGCTGAGCAAAGATATGAAGCCTAACAAAGAGTTGTTTAAACACTTTGCTGATGCGTCAGTACGCAAACTTGATCAGTTTAATTCAAGAGATCTTTCAAATCTTGCATATGCATATGCTCTGATTCTGATTGATTATGTACCAGAGTTTGATGATGGGAGCGATCTGTTTGATCATATTGCGATGAACGCAGTAGACATACAAACAAAATTCAATGCGCAAGATATTTCCAATATGGCTTGGGTCTATGCGACACGCATGCTGTCCTATTTGGGGCGATGTGCGATCAAGTCGTTGCATTTGAACATTTGGGGGAGTTCAGACCGCAAGCACTCTCCAATACAGTCAAGAGCTTTCCAACACAGTGTGGGCATATGCAAAAGCTGGCGTCAATCACCCCCAGCTATTTGAGAAAGTGGCAGATCACATCGTTGAATCTAAAAGCTTGGATCGATTCAAACCTCAAAGTCACTGCAGGCATTAATCATCCAAGACTATTCGAGAAGGTGGCCAATCATATTGCTGAATCTGACGGCTTGGGTCGGTTCAACTCGCAAAATCTTTCCAACATAGTGTGGGCATATGCCACTGCTAATGTTCGTCATCCAAAACTGTTCGAGAAGGTGGCCAATCATATTGCTGGACTTGAAACTTGGATCGATTCATCCTCAAAATCTTTCCAATTTAGTATGGGCGTACGCTACTGCTCAAGTCTCTCATCCCAAATTGTTTCAGAGAGTTGCAAAAGCTGCCATCCAACGTAAAGAAGAGTTCAGCAACTCACAGCATATTGCTAATTTACTATTTGCATA
This sequence comes from Skeletonema costatum, assembly GCA_018806925.1. NCBI lineage: Eukaryota > Bacillariophyta > Thalassiosirophyceae > Thalassiosirales > Thalassiosiraceae > Skeletonema > Skeletonema costatum. The sequence continues at coordinate 2,386 of JAHBBA010000060.1, read as the reverse complement.
TACTACCATGGGTATTACCGATGAGCAGCTGTTCTTATCATTTGTGCCGACTGCGGCAAAATTGATTGATAGCTGCGACAATCAACACCTTGCTAACATTGCATGGTCATACGCAGTAGCGAATGTCGATGCTCCGACCCTTTTCAACGATCATTTCGTCAATAAGTGTGTTGAAAAAAAAGATGGCTTCAAGATGGAAGCACTGAGACAGCTCCACCAATGGCATTTGTGGCAAACTAAGGAGAAGTCCCATTCCGGGCTACAAGTAAACCTTCAGAATACATGTGACGAGGCATTCTTACAAGAGTTCCGAGAGTATCAAAGTACCAAGATGCTGTGGTGGCGCAACTATCATACATCAGTCTTGATCCAAAAGAACAGATGCTCATGGACAGTGGCTATCGCATAGACGCTCTTGTGGAGGTGAATGGAAAGCAAGTTGGCATCGAAGTGGATGGCCCACATCATTTCATTGGAAAGAGTAGATCTCCTCTAGCCAGAACTATTCTGAAGAGGAGGCAAGTTCCGTTAATTGATGGGATAGAGCTCGTTTCTGTGCCATATTGCGTTTCTGTGCCATATTGGAAATGGGACAAACTTGGCAAAGATGAAGTGAAGAAGCAGAGTATCTTCGGAATTTCCTTAGTGTGAAGAGCGATAATGCATAACTATCACGATACTACTTATCTAACAATCATAAAAGCTGAGTGAGTGATAAATCCCCTTTCCTCCTTTTTTTCCACCAAACATTCTGAAGTTTTACTCATACAGGATTTAACACATCACCCACATCAATCAAACATTCCGTACCACGCCATGTATCACAAACACATATTATCGCAGTCTGCCCGGGCTTAATCCACACAATTTCGGTACAGGTGCCCGCTTAATTACCTTTTTAACCAGGTAGGATCCTGAAATTTGGGTTTATTTGCAAAATGAGCAGTTATGGGCGTATGCAACTGCTGGTACTCCTCATCCAAAACTACTTGAAAAGGTGGCAAATCATATAGTTAGTCTTGATAGCTTGGATCGATTCAAACCACAAGAGCTTTCGAATACATTGTGGGCGTATGCAACTTAGGTCGATTCAATCCACAAGCACTGTCCAATACGGTATGGGCTTATGCAACCGCTGACATGCACCATCCACAACTATTTGAGAAGGTGGCCAATCATATTGCTGAATCTGACAGTTTGGATCGGTCCGATCCACAAGCTCTCTCCAACATTGTGTGGGCATATGCCACTGCAGGCATTAATCATCCAAGACTATTCGAGAAGGTGGCCAATCATATTGCTGAATCTGACGGCTTGGGTCGGTTCAACTCGCAAAATCTTTCCAACATAGTGTGGGCATATGCCACTGCTAATGTTCGTCATCCAAAACTGTTCGAGAAGGTGGCCAATCATATTGCTGGACTTGAAACTTGGATCGATTCATCCTCAAAATCTTTCCAATTTAGTATGGGCGTATGCTACTGCTCGAGTTCATCATCCCGAGCTGTTTCAGAGAGTTGCCGAGGCTGCCATCCAACGTAAAACAGAGTTTAGTAAATCACAAGCTGTTGTCAATCTCCTTTGGTCATACTCTACCATGGGCATTACCGACAAGCAGCTGTTCTTGGCATTTGTGCCGACTGCTGCAAACCTGATTGATTCCTGCAACAATCAAGATCTTGCTAACATTGCATGGTCATATGCAGTAGCAGATGTCGATGCAGCGCCCCTTTTCAATGTTCATTTCATCAATAAGTGCGTTGAAAAGGAAGATGGCTTTGAAATTGAACACTACACAAAGCTCCACCAATGGCATTTGTGGGAAGCAAATGAAATTTCCCCTCCCGGGCCCGGGCTACCAGTAGACCTTCAAGAGAGATGCTACAACGTCTTCGTCTCCGAAGAGCCAAGGGTACAAAGTTCCAGGGTGATGTGGTGGCGCAACTATCATACATCGGTCTTGATCCAAAAGAAGAGGTGCTCTTGGACAGTGGTTATCGCATAGACGCCCTTGTAGAGATGAATGGAAAGCAAGTTTGCATCGAAGTGGATGGCCCGTCACATTTCATTGGAGAGAGTAGATCTCCTCTAGCCAGAACTATTCTGAAGAGGAGGCAAGTTCCATTAATTGATGGGATAGAGCTCGTGCCTGTGCCATATTGCGTTTCTGTGCCATATTGGAAATGGGACAAACTTGGCAAAGATGAAGTGAAGAAGCAGAGTATCTTCGGAATTTCCTTAGTGTGAAGAGCGATAATGCATAACTATCACGATACTACTTATCTAACAATCATAAAAGCTGAGTGAGTGATAAATCCCCTTTCCTCCTTTTTTTCCACCAAACATTCTGAAGTTTTACTCATACAGGATTTAACACATCACCCCA